>JASCZI010090764.1:2350-47122 GCA_036250425.1 Stylosanthes scabra
CGGATGACACGTCTGAAAAATAATCTGAATCATTGTTCTCGAACTCAGCAACAGATGATTCGGCTGACGAGTAATCTGACAAGTCATCATTCACAGTCTCAGCAACAGATGATATATCTAAAGAGTAATCAGATTTATCATCTTCAAATTCAGCAACGGATGAAACCTCCAAAGAGTAATCTGAACCGCCATTTTCGAACTCATCAAAAGTTGTTTCCACTAACGAGTAATCTGAGTCATCATTTCTAAACTCAGCAACATTTGCATTTTCAGGTGCTTTCCCTTTGGATTTCAACTTTGGACAATCTTTCTTCCAGTGCCCTTTCTCACGACAGAAAGCACACTCATCTTTGGCAACTCTGGCTTTTGACTTCGATCTACCTCTTCTATTCTTTAATTGATTTTTCTGGCGTCCTCTTACCACCAATGCTTCATCTACAACTGCTTGTTTGTTGAGCTTCTTCTCCTGCTGCCTTAACTCATGGCTAAGGCAGAACAAACAGCATCAAGGGATACACTCTCCTTGCCATGAAGTAATGTGGTCTCCAAATGCTCAAACTCATCGGGTAGTGATGACAGCAACATTAACGCCAGATCTTCATCATCAAACTTCACATCCAAATTCAACAGATCTGCTACTAACTGATTAAATACAGTTATGTGTTCATTTAAAGAAGTACCTGATCGGTAACTAAATCTGAACAATCTCTTCTTCTTGAGGAGTTTATTCTGACCACTCTTTTTCAAAAATTTATCCTCCAAAGCCTTCCACAGTTTATGAGCAGAAGTCTTATTTTTCACTGCATACTTCTGTTCTCTGGACAAGCACGATTTGATTGTTCCACATGCCAACCGGTTGATTGTACTCCAGTCTTTCTCATCAATATTATCTGGTTTCTTTTCTTCAATAGCGATGTCTAGACCTTGTTGAAACAAAGAGTCTAGCACTTCGCCCTGCCACATGCCGAAATGACCCGTGCCATCAAATATCTCAACTGCTAACTTTATCTTTGACAGTTGAAATCTTTCCAAAGGATCGGTTGAAAATATTCCACTCGAAGTGGATTTTGTTTCACTTGACGAAGTATCATTTTTTGGTGGATTTGATGCTGCCATTTCAACTCAAATAATAGTATTCAATATAACACAAAACAGAGCCTAGGACGAACCTAAAGCTCTGATACCAATTTGTTGCGGAAACGTGGATAATTTCAATACAAATCAATCCTATGAGTTTTACTATTATAGTAATTTCCAGGACAGATTGGATGAGGCACAATCAAGTCCCACTTAAACCCGGTCTCCTTAGACAGAATTTTATTAACAATAAAATTCCCAGGAAAGGCCAGAGGGGAGAGACCAGTCTCACTAATTCCAACCTCCTTAGACAGAACTACTATCACAGTATTACTCTACAAATATTTCTACCCAATAACCCACTAACAATATATATTGAATACTAAACAAAATAACACAGATAAATAAACAAATAACAATAAAAGAGAGAAAGGTAAGAACACACCAATTGATAACGGAGTTCGGCCAATTTTTGCCTACGTCTCCGGTCAGCACTAATTGTTGCTGATCTCTTTAATATGTGAATATATAGAAGAGATTACAATTAATTTTTGGGATGATTATATATGGGAATCATGGGTTCTTTATATAGAACCACACCCCCACCCCCTTAACATGCTTTGGTCGATGTGGGGCAAAACTAAGCCACCACCATCACCATTTACAGGAAGTTCCCTCATGGTTTGGATCTATGGTGCAACTTTCATTTTTGGAGCTTGCATTCAATAATCTAGTTGGTAATATCCCTCCAACTTTGGGGAATCTTTCATCACTTAATACATTGTCACTTGCAAACAATTTCTTGGAAGGTCCTATAATTCAGGCTTTAAGGAGGTTGACAAATTTGGTATTCATATCTTTGACTTACAATAATTTGTCTGGCCAAGTTCCTAGTTCGTTTTACAACCTTTCAAATCTTCAAGTTCTTGATATAAGTGACAACCAGTTAGAGGGTACTCTTTCTCCAAATTTACACCTTGCCTTTCCCAATCTTAGTTCATTTATTGTTGGATGGAACCACTTTACTGGCAACTTCCCATCTTCATTATCCAACCTCACAGAATTGATACAATTTGATATATCTTTCAATAGTTTTAGAGGACCAATTCCTCCTACCTGGGGACACTCAAACAATCTTCGCTACTTTGGTATTATTAACAATAGTTTGATTGGAACCGGAGGAGCTCAGGATTTTGATTTCCTTTCCTCTTTAACCAATTGTACTCAATTGTCATATTTGATTCTGCAAGGAAATAATCTGGGCGGTGTATTTCCTGATCTCATAGGCAACTTCTCCGGCAGTCTCTCTGTGATTGAGATTTCCAATAATCAAATATCTGGAAGGCTACCTGAAGCAATTGGAAACTTATTTGGCTTGCGTGACCTTCTTATGCATGAGAATTCCCTTGAGGGAACCATTCCTGATTCAATTGGAAAGCTTAAGAATCTAGGAAGATTATCATTCGCTAAGAACAATTTCTCAGGTAATATTCCTAATTCCATAGGAAATCTTTCTAAATTATCAGAAGTTTATATGGGCTTCAATGCATTTGGTGGAAGTATTCCATTTACCTTGAGATATTGTACAAGTATGCAGTTATTCAATGTTCGAGAAAACAATTTGAGTGGTAACATCCCTACTCAAACCTTTGGTTATCAACAAGGTTTAGTATATCTTGACTTGTCCACCAACTCTTTTACTAGTCCCATTCCTTCAGATTTTGGTAGCTTGAAGCATCTTTCCACAGTATTTCTATATGAAAACAAGTTATCTGGTGTCATTCCCATGGAACTTTTTTCTTGTTCTGCATTAACAGAGCTTTATCTATATACAAACTCTTTCCATGGAAGTATACCTTCATTGTTTGGCTCTCTAAAATCCCTTGAAATCTTAGACCTTTCTAGCAACTTCTTCTCAGGAACAATCCCACATGAACTTGAGAACCTGACACTGTTGAATGGTTTGAACCTTTCTGATAACCAACTCTATGGCCAGGTCCCACTAGGAGGAGTCTTTAGTAACATCTCAGAAATATCACTCTTTGGAAACAAGGATCTTTGTGGTGGGATACCTCAACTGAATCTCCCTCCATGTCCTAAGTTGCCCTCAAACAAACACAAGAGATCACTTAAAAAGAAAATTATTCTCATCACTATAATTAGTGGACTTTTGATCTCTTCCATAATTTGTTTTGGTATCTATTAGTTCACTAAGAAGCCCAAGAAGTTATCTTCTTCCCCATCTTTACAACATAGATACTTGAGGGTTTCTTATGGAGAGCTACATCAAGCTACAAATGGATTTTCTTTATCCAATTTAGTTGGCACTGGAAGCTCTGGCTCTGTATATAGAGGAACCCTTGTCCATTTTGAGAGACCTGTTGCTGTGAAGGTGTTGAATCTTCAAACACGTGGGGCATCGAAGAGTTTCATGTCCGAATGCAAAGCTCTAGGAAAGATCAAGCACAGAAACCTTGTCAACATATTGACCTGTTGTTCAAGTGTTGATTACAAAGGTGATGATTTCAAGGCCATAGTGTTTGAGTTCATGCCTAATGGGAGTCTAGAAACTTTGTTGCACAATAATGAAGAGATCGAATCCAGAAATCTAAGTCTCGACCTTATGCAAAGGACAAATATTGCTCTTGATGTAGCTTTTGCATTGGATTATCTTCACAATGAATCCGAGGAAGCTGTAGTTCACTGTGATGTTAAGCCAAGTAATGTTCTACTTGACGATGACATTGTTGCCCACTTAGGAGACTTTGGAACAAGCTAGACTTCTTCATGGACCAGCCACAAGCTATAACAGTGGTAATCAGGCTAGTTCCTCTGTAATTAAGGGAACCATCGGATATCTTCCACCAGGTATATATAACTACTTTAGATCGCTTTTGGTAATATTTTAATACTTCTTCTTTAATAGCTACATGTATTGTTACTGCCCTGGCATTGTCTTCTATATTAGGTTAGATTCATGATAGTATCACAATTACATAAATTACTTACAACTTATCAAGTCCTAAGCACATTAAGAATTAGATTTTTACCTCACTCTGGCTAATGGAGTATGGACCCCTTAACATATTCATTTAAAGTAAAATAAATACTTTTTAATCATGATCCGTTTCATCATTTTTTTTAAAGCATTCTTATTGGAATTAAACAGAGTATGGTGAAGGTGGGTCAGTATCACCACAAGGAGACATCTATAGCTATGGAATTCTTCTTTTGGAAATACTAACCGGAAAGAGACCAACGGATGCCATGTTTGGTGAAGGTCTAAGCTTAACCAAGTTTTGTAAAATGGCAATTACGGAAGGAACCACTGAGATTGTTGATGCAAGATTGTTGCTGACTCCGTTTGATGAAGGAGAAAGAAGGATCACACAACAGCAAAACATTGAGGAGTGTTTAGTGTCTTTTGCTAGGATTGGAGTTGCATGTTCTCAAGAGTATCCCACTCAAAGGATGAGCATTAAGGATGCCATAATGGAGCTTCATGCAATTAGACAGAAACTGCTTAGATAGATAGATAGATTGTTGTCATGTTTATGAAAACAAATTTGATTACTCTCATGTCCATTTCTTGTTTATGTGATTGTTTGTTGTAGTTTAATTTACATGGCTTCAATTTCTATATGCTAATGACATTGCTTGTTGGTGTGTTCTGCACCCTACTTTACAATAATCAAGGAATAGATTTTGCTCGCAAATCTTTTTTCTTTTACACTACAACAATAATGTATTGTTGGAATTTTAATACACTAAATATTGCTTCAACAAAATGGCATATTTGGTTTTTTTCTTCAAATAACTTGAATTTTGGAAAGCTATGTTGGACTTTGGAAGCACAGACAAAAATTAGTTCACAATAATTAAATCGCTGATTGTGAAATTAAATAGAACTAAATTAAAACCCGCAGATGCAAAAAAAATTTCTAAATTTTTCTATTATTATTTTTTTTTGATGTCACAAAAATATTTACATAAGCACCTCCCTATTTAATTCTTCAACTCCTCTTTGTTCACCTTTAAAGCTCAATCAAAACATAAAGAAAATCAAACATTAAGATATATACTTCCAATCTAATTCAGGTTCTTTTACCCTTTCTTTGTTGTAGCATTACTCTTGGAAGTATTAATTTCTTTCTGCCAGCCAAATCAAGCACCATCAGTTCAAGACTTCCACATATTCTTTAAACCACACACTACTTTGCGATAGGGAGCATCAGCCTCTTCTTTCATTTGGCTTAATAATTTCATTGAAATCACTCTTATCAACAATATTGTTTCTCTTATACAACCAATAACCACTAATCGGGCCCACGTACTCCTATTTAAAATTCTCACTCCCACCCCAAATTTTACGAACCAGATTATACTCCACTACCTCCTTCTTAGTCTCAACCACTCTTAAGAAATCTGAATTATTCTTTTTGTAAACTCTTTGTAGCTTCCTTCCTGCGAATCTAACAAGCAGGTCTTCCTCACTTCTGGAATTGAATGAAATTCCACCCGTTCAAACAACTTCTTTACCATGATTGCTTCTTCTATCTCACTGTCTTCACCACAATCGCCTTCTTCAGCATTAGGGTTTCTGCTCTCACTCTGCAACTCATCTTCACTTTCTCGACCATGATCCCCATTTGTTTCCACAACTAGGTCATTGTTTTTTTTGGGACAATTGGTGTACATGGTTCAAATCAGAACAAGGCCCAAAACCCGATGGATAAGAACAAGAGTACGAGGAGATCTGCTCCAGTTCATTGGCAATCGGATCTTCGAACCCCTCGCTCTTATCCAGCCCACTAATCACCACCTTGTTCAGTTCAAATTGGGCCGTGAGTCTAACATGTCCCGAGCCCTCATTCAATTGAGGGTTGTCTACTGATAGACTCACATTACTAGGGTGCATATGAGGTATTCCACTACTCAAAAGTGTTGTCCCAACTTCTCCCTTGCCACCATTAACGTTATTAGCATTTATTTCATTCATGCCCTCCAATTCTTCATCAGCCCGCTCCTCGTTTTTTGCTTCATGGCCAACGTTAGGAAATTTTGAACCCTCCTCCGCTTCCATCACCGACAACTCTGTGTCCTCCAGTGGTGTCTCCAACACTTTAGAATCAGAGTCTACTCCAACCCTTTCATCTTCCTCATAGCAATTGTTATTAACAGGATGATCTTGCAGACTATAGACCTCCCCACCCACTTCTCTCGCATAGATTTCGAACTGTATTTCCCCATCCTTTAGATTGATCCATTCATCAATCTTGTTCCATTCAAAGCAATTGATCAGGAATCTTGCAACACTAAAAGACATGCTCTGTTCAGTTCTATCATCCATGAATACCATTGTAAAGAATGTACCTTTGAGGGTTTTGGGACTCCCGGTATAACCGTACGTACCAAAACAAAAGGATGGAGGTTTATGTGAAAAGGTTAGTAGTGCACCAACTTTGATTCGCCAAATAAAGATTTGGGAATCGTCACTAGTGCAACAATGGAGTAGGGTTTAGAAAACATACCTGAGGGGAGAGCTGATTTCCCCTTTATATACCTGTAGTGATCCCTATTATAGGGAATAAATCTGTACAAGATCGATTCAGATATAATCTTATCTTGTGTAGATTTGATAGATAAGATTGTAGGTCGTTTCTAGATTCGGAAGGGATTTGGCCATTATGAAGGGGGTTGAATGAGGTATATTCAAAATGAATTTGGGCTATCTGGGCCCAATATCCGGAACAGATGCCCCGAACCCGGGAAGACGGAATGTCCGTGCTTCTCAAGTTGATTGCTTCCCCCGAGCTCGAGTACTTTCTTTGTTATACCGTAAGAGTTGGCTTTTCGAGGAATGAATGTGTGTTTTTATTTCCGAGGAAGAGCCGTACATTTAGTGTTCCGTGGAAGAGCCACACATTTTGGCAGTGGCGTTAAGGTCAAGCTCTTCATGTTGATGATTCTGGCGTTGCTCATTGCCGGAGTGACCAGTGTAAACTACACCTTCTTGTTCTTGGTTTGCCGTCACGAGCCGGCTACGCAAAGGTGAGTCCCCACAGACGGCACTATTGTACAGAATGTACCTTCAAAGGTTTTGGGACTCCCGGTGTAACCGAACGTGCCAAAACAAAAGGCTGGAGGTTTATGTGAAAAGGTTAGTAGTGCACCAATTTTGATTCGCCAAATAAGGATTTGTGAGTCGTCACTAGTGCAACAATGAGGTAGGCTTTAGAAAACGTACTCATGGGGAGAGCTGATCTCCCCTTTATATACCCGTTGTGATCCCTATTATTTAGGAAATAAATCTGTACAAGATTGATTCAAATATGATCTTATCTTGTGTAGATTTGATAGATAAGATTGCGAGCTGTTTCTAGATTCGAAAGGGATTAGGCCATTATGAAGGGGTTGAATGAGGTATGTCCACAATGGATTTGGGTCGTTTGGGCCTAATATCCGGAACAACCATCTTTCCCCAAAGCTTAACAATATTCTCCATAGTTTCAGATGACCACACATGAACCGGGACACCCATTACCTCCACCCACACCCTCTGGGATGGGCTCCATACGAAGTCCCAATGAGGCCTTACTTCGTCAAAGATGGATAACAGGGCAGGGTTAACACTCGCCTCTTCCCTAATCTCTTTTAAATCAAAGGTTAATAGGCATCTGAATGGGCCTACATCTCTACATTCCACTTGACCAGAGCCATTCCACTCCTCCATGAGCCGCCTTTTAATCGTTTTGTGATCCATGAGTTTGATGTTTACACCCATTAGACTTCTACTGAGAAACTCTTGTTGATTTTCGCACGTACTCGCTGTTACCTCCTTTCTTCTGGGCTTCTCTACCCCTTTCCCTGCATCAGGCATCTTCGCCGCGTTCTTGTTGCCCACTTCAACCCATATCTGTCTCTTTCTCTTTTCCCTTTCCATTCCTCCACTTTTCTCAATCCATACTCCATTGTGCTTCCAATGTCCTTTTCCTCTATTTGTCAATTTGGGATCATTCCTTCTATATCTTGAAACAGTGATAAACAGCTTCGTGCCTCTCCATATTTTGCTGTTCAATCTGTCAATGGCCCTTCTTGCTCCCCCAGCTGCATCAAACCTGATGAATGCAAAAGGACTTTTCATATCGCTTCTCTGTTTTCTGAAAATGTAGACATCCCTCACGTTCCCATCTCTCCCAAATTCTCTGAATAACTCTCCCTTTCTGACTTCACTCGGAAGGTTATCCACGAAGATAGTATGCACACCCTCCTCGAAGCTAGAGGCTAGAGCTTCCTCTCCCCGTAAACCTGCTTTGGAACATCCTCTTTGCGCTTGATACAAATCCCCCAATACTCTCCCCCTTATTTCTACCGCTGGCAAAGCCGGTATCCTCACCGTGTATCCCTCTCTCAAGAACCTCTCTCCAGCTCATGCTACTCGCCATTTTTTTTTACTCTTTTATGGTTGATTACTTCTAAATTTTTTATTATATACCTATCATAATTCATAAATATATTTGTATAAATTATAGTTAAAAAATATTTTAATGTTGTAATTATTATTAGTTATGTAATATAAGAAAGATAATAATTATTATAAAAATAGTATATTTATTAGAATAATAAAGTAACAACTAATTTTGTGTAAAATATGTTATTCTAACATTTTTTATTGTTACGTGTTCATATTAATTTTATTGTTACATGGAGAAAAAAAAATTTCTGCGGATGCGGCAAAATTATCTCTAACAATTATTAAGTATTTAAACAAAATGATAATTTAGAGTGTTTAGCCAAATTGATCTCCAAGGAATTTTGAGTTGGACATTTTCATCCCTAACAAGAATTAATAGCCAAATTAGTTCCCAACCTTAGTTAACGTCGGACACGTTAGTCCTTATGCTATCTTCTCTGTTATCCACTAACGGTTAACTCTTACGTGGAATGTTAAATCGTTGAGTCACAAGTTAAGTGACACATGGACATAATGACAAATAGGTCCCTCTTCAATTGCTGAAGAAACACAACGTTTTGGGGGTCAGGGACGACGTCATTTAGTTAGGTGAGCCCTTCCCCAATGTATTCATATAAGAGTCCTTTTCATCTTCCCCATTAATAAATGAATCTGCAGCAATTGTTAAATAACATCATACTGTACAATGATGACAATTTTTCAACTTCCAATATCATAACTTGATTTAAATAGCTAAATATCCAAATAAGTAACCATTGAGTTTTCAACAGTACAATACTAAAATAGGCGTGTCTAAACATTTTTTGCAATACCATGATTTAATAAAGTTCTACTAACTCAGAGTTTCAACATAACAGAACCAAAATAAGTGTCTCTAAGCACTATTTAGACATTCCAAAAATAATAGCATAGATGCAAAAATATGCACTATTAACATCAAAACATGACCAACTAGCCTAATTGTCTTAAAAGCAAAAAAGAAAAAATAAACTAAAGCAATCCATTATATGCTCCCATCAATTCTTTGTTGGAGGTTTGAACCCAGGTGTTAACATGAACTTGTAGAAACTAGAAGCAGTTCCAGTGCTTGCAGCCAAATGTTTCAAGTGAGACTCGATTTGGATGCACTGGCCTCTGAGCTGGTGGTGTTGGAGCAGGAGCTATCGGTGGAGAGGCTAGTTGTACAGGAGCTATCAGTGCAGGGTTTGGACCAAAATGCGGTCTCATAATTGCTTGTTTGGGTCTGTGGGTCATAAAAGCTGGCTGGGTTATGTAAGAGTTGGATGGATTTACTGTCTGTCCCTACAACACACACAACCAGAATTCAGTACCTTGTTGTACTGTGCCGTCCAGGAAGCAGTATTTGTAGTTGCACCCGGAATATCCCTTTGTGGTGAAGAAACCAATTGTGTCACTTGTACCTCTTCTTGTGACGTTAGAGCTGTAGTAGAGTCCCTTGCCTTGGCTTGTTGCTTGTCTTTTTTCTTTGGCAGTGACATAGCTCTTGGGGTCCCTTGAAAGTCTTTGCATTATGACCATGCTCCCCGCATTTTTGACACATGAATCTGAATGTTCTTCTTCCCTTTGTGCCATCATGAGAGTCCTTAACAGGTTCTGGCTTCCTCTTTTTCTTAGTTGGCTGCCCAGGTGGCCTCTTGATCTTAGGGGGCTCTGCAGCTACTAAATCAGTCTTCTCCAAATACTCCTCCGAATTCACAGGTTTTATGCAATGATCATATGTGGTCCGAAAAACATCCATCTTCAACCATAGGTGAACATAAGGCTCTAGCCTATCACGCTTGTCTTGAATTGCAGCCAATGCATGAACACAAAAAATACCTGCATAAGTATACTTCATGTGAAATTAAACTAACCAGAATTTTATTCAAGTAAATATCATGTAAATTTAAACTAACCAAAATTTTATTCAAGTAAGCATAATAGTGAAACTAAAGGTAACCAGAAATTTATTCAAGTAAACTGACTTTTCTTGAGGTAAACTTGTGAGTTGCCACATGTTGCAGGCGCATGTGTGTCTTCTTAGATGCACTCCAACCGTCTTTGATTTTGAATGTGTCTGGACCTTCTATCGTTGTCAACAGCCCGCTGAGTAGTCCAATATCTAGTCTCTTTCATAGTATCTTCCATTTTCTTTTACTGAACCAGACACAAAGTGCCAGCGTATGTACTCAGAATTTTTTTGTGTTTGGCCATCCTCCTCATGAGATAGCAACGAAGATCTTCCATTATGGTGAGAATGGGTTTTTCCCTATAATGATTTATCTTGGCATTCCACACTTCACTCATGTTGTTGGTAACATATCAACCTTGGGCTGGTGGCTGAAGTGAGCCTTAACCTAGCAAGCAGGCTGAAACTTTGCTAAGTAGGCCTAAGCTTCCTCAACTTCCTCGTTCATTCTCTTCAGCCGTTGCATTTGTTCTTGAAACTCAGCATCAGTACTGTTCTTGGAGACCAATTTGGCTAAACACTCGATGATTTATCTTATACAAATTTTTGCACGTACCCAAAGAAACTAATGTAAAATATGTAACTTCATAGCTGGAAACATGTTTCTTCTTTGAAAGTCTTCGAAAGCAAATTTTCTTTGATACCTCTTTAGATGTAAGTTGATGCATTCGAAGTCTGTTGATTCATCTCAAGGATGATCACAAATTCACATTTACTGTCATGTCATTGTGGTACTATCTCCTCCTCCGGCCAACACGTGACAATTATGGAAAAAAGCCTTTAAAGAAAAATAAACCAATAAAGAATGAAGAAGAATGAATCTATGGAGGAAAGTGAGATGTCTGAAGTTGAATGAGTTTAAGACTTTTAGTATTGGAATAATAGTGTCTTATATGATTTTTAATGACTATTAAAAGAGTAGTTATATTCTTAGTTAATTATTGTTTTAAAGAAATAATTATGATTTTTTTGGCCAATTTTTTTTGGATAATTTTTCTGGATATACAAGCTCAAAGTAATGTTGGGGTATGTTGATAGCTGATTTATGAATTTTCTTCACAATCTTATTTAGTAAAAATAAAGAATCATTTTAATACGCTGCTGACTAGTTTGTACGTTTCATTAGCATATTCTATCTTGAAATTCGTGATCATGTACATTTTTTCCTCTTGTAACATTGTTTTGAATTTACGAATTATATATTTCTTTATGGTAACATGGGGTGGTGATTCCTGCACATATACAAAGTAATATTATGGATAATTTATTAAGTAATAAAAAATATTTTAGTTTAAGTTGGACTAATGGCATTTATTTTTTGAGGTACTTTCTTCTATTTGTAGTAAAGAATGACAAATAATGCGTAGTTAAATATGTAGTTATTTTCCTTTTAACAAGCAATGACATTTTTTAAAAAGCTATGATAATGGATTGAACAAAATAGTACTCATGTAATGAATATTCGAATCAGAATAATAGTGAGACATTTGTTTATCTCTTCATTTAGTAGAATCATTTTGAGGTATATTGGTTCTTCTTTGCTTGCTGAGTAAATGTCTCCCATAGACGCACTACTCGTATTTTGAGTGTCCAATTATCACGTTTTTTGTCTCTTTTTATGAGTTGTGTTTTCATACTCATACCTTGTGGTTTCTTGACATAGAACATGGTAGAATGTGGTTTGTATCCATATCAGTTAAGTAATAAAGTTTCTTTAGAAATAATATATGTTTTTTTTGTGTATTTTTAATGAGAATAGTGTGTTGGTGTTTTCTGTCTTTTGGTATTATTTGCATTTTAATGTGAGTTTTAATTTTATTTAAAGACATAATTAGAATTTAATTTGAGATTAAGGTTGATTAATAGAAAATATCAATAGTTAGAAAACTAAGCGAATAATATGAAACATTTGAAGCGGTAGTATAATAATGTTGTAACAGTTACTATATGATTAAACTCTTTTAAGTAGAAGACTTTTTGGAAGAGGAGGAATTTGGGAAGGATTGGAAGTGTCATTTGTATGATTTTGATGACGTGGCATTTTAATAGAGAGTTGACATGCTAAGATTGAATGTGTAGTTATCTTGGTCTCTTCTTTTATATATTATAACATTTTATATATTATAATATATAAATTAACTGGTACTAAAATAGTGTTACTAACAATTTTTTTTCGATCAGTCTGAAACTCGTCAAGGTCCAAAATAGGGAAGCGAGAGTTACAAGGTCCAAGGACCAACATAAATAACAATAAAAAGCATAAATCAATACAAACCAAGTATTAGCAAAAAAAGAGATCAATCTACTGATAATTCTAAAAAGTATGTAAGACTAGCTAGTAAACTCCCGAGCTTCTGCCAAGAGTTTTCCTCTCACACCACTTTTGTTGCCACTGGTTCATGAAGCCAATCACCTGACCAACTACCTCTTCCACTTCAAGTGCACCATTTCTAAATATCTTACCATTTCTAGTCTTCCAAATCACCCAAACCACCGCGAAAAAAACACCTACCCAGCTTCTAAGTTTCCCTTAACACTAAAGATAACAATCATAATCCAATTGAAGTAATTCAGCACATAGACATAGACATAACACTAAAATCAACATAAAAGAGGCTCTGCCTCAACATAAATAGTAAAAGAAAATGCTCATAACATAAATGAAGCTCAGCTTTCAAATTAAACAACTAACCACGTCAACTAAAATAAAGAAATAATGCTCTGTCATATCAATTTGCAACACAAAGAGGCTCCGCCTCAAAACAAATAACATCAAAAGAGGCTCCGCCTCGAAACAAATAATACGAAAAGAGGCTCCGCCTCAAAACAAATAATACGAAAAGAGGCTCCACCTCAATGTAAATAGTAAAAGAAAAGGCTCAGATCGTAAACAAAGCTCAGCTTCCAAATTAAACATCTAACCACATCAACTAAAACAAAGATTTGCTCTGTCTTATCAAATAGTAACACAAAGAGGCTCCGCCTCAATATAAACAGAAAAAGAATAGCTCAGAGCACAAGGAAGCTCAGCATGCAAAATGAACAACTAGAAGGAGAGAATGAAGAAAGAGTTAGCTCGACGGGAAGAACATGTCCGTCAGTGTAATGCTACTAGAAGACATACTGAGCATGTGCCTTATGGCCCCCATCGTAACCTTGCTGCTATGTGGATGGGAGAAGTTCATCGTCATAGAGACATAGAACTCCGCGAACGTGAAGCATATGAAGCTCGCCGCCAGGCTAGCGTGTGTCCGCTCGAGGACGTTTTGGAGGACGTCATGCTGGTCCTAGGGGAAATCACCCTTGAGGTCGTGGAAGGGGCCGTCGATCTTTCCAAGGCAAGCCTCACCAGGGAGCACCTTCAAATGCTGGCCTATCTAGGGTCTTCCCGTTTGACCGTTTGAGTCTCCCGGCTGAAGGGAAAACTAATGCTTCCGTGCCTGCTACTGCCAAGGGCAAAGAGAAAGTAGAGGTTGAGCCATTGATCAATTTAACTCCTGAAGTGCCCAAGGAAGATTTCGGAGAAATCGATTTAGAATTCGAGGAGGAGTTCCTCGATGACAAAATGATTGGGGTGGTGTCCATCCTACCCATCGAATTTGCTGTTACTTTGGAAATTCCAGCACAAAATTATTTGGATGGGGATTATTTTGAGACTGGGCCAATGGATAATACCATCACTTTTGCTGAGGATGAAGGAACTATTTCTTTCCATCGGCCTACGGAATACCAGAAGGCTCATCTTAAACCTTTACACATCAAGGGGTATTTGAATCGAAATATGGTAAATCGGATATTGGTTGATGGTGGTGCTGCCATCAGTCTGTTACCTGAGAGATGCTCAGCAGGGTGGGCAAAAGTGCTGTCGATTTGGTGCCACCAACATTGATGTTACTGATTATTCTGGTCACTTGACACCTACAAAGGGACTCGTGTGTCTAGATGTTGCTATTGGCTCAAGTTATAAGAAGACCATGTTTGTGGTGGTATCATCTAAAGCAAGCTACAATGCCCTTCTTGGGCGCGATTGGATTCATGGTGTTGGTGCTGTACCATCCACCGCGCATCAATATATGCTCATTATGCATGTCGATGGCAGTATTGATCGAATTGCAGCTGATGACAGTGTTTATGTTGAACAGATGCATGTCGATTTAAAGGTCTACAACCGTGCCATCAAACCCATCGAAGTCACTCATGAGCTGAACTCATACAATTGCAATGGTTGTTTTCTGACTACTGATGGTCTGCAGGTCGTGCTGAACTATCCTCGATCAGTTAGGCCTCTGACTGGTTGGAACTGTCCTCAGTAAATGGACCCTCAGCTCAATAGCATCGAAGCCAATCTCATCGACACTGAGGTTTCGAATTATCATACTGTTATTTCTAATTATTTAGGTAAGACGAATATAGGTATTAGGAATAAGTCGATACCGAGTATTGACAATATAACTACTTCTGTTTTTGCAAATTGTTGTTCTTCTTGTAAGCGGAATTTAGTTCCGACCAGTTCCCATAGTTTATGTGACTTTGTTTTATGTACTTCTTTAGCTACTATAGATTCTCCAATCCATGATTGTTTATCTACAGATACCCGGTGTTGTACTACTGACAGTCGTTCGACTGAAGTTATAAATAGTAAGTGTGATTTTCATTCTAATGTTGATTTTTCAATGGATTGTATTTATGATCTTCAACCTTTGGGTTTTGAGAAATGTGCGGAAACTCATCAACATCGCGACTTTGAATCCCAGGATCCTTTAGAGGAGATTAATTTAGGTAGTGAGGCTTTACCTCGGCCTACTTATATAAGTCAACAAATCTCTCCCGAATTTCGATCTTCGTTAATGATTCTATTGACTAAATTTAAAGATTATTTTGCTTGGGATTATGATGAAATGCCAGGGTTAGCTCGCACTTTAGTTGAAACCACACTTCCGTCCTATTAAGCAAGCACCACCACGTTTTGCCCCATCGATTCACCTTAAGATAAAAGAGGAAATCGAATGTTTGCTTAAGGCAAAATTTATTCACACAGCACGTTATGTAGAATGGGTGTCGAATATTGTGCCCGTTATGAAAAAGAATGGGAAGCTACGGGTCTGCATTGATTTTCCAGATCTTAATAACGCGACTCCAACGGATGAGTATCACATGCCTGTCACTGACATGCTTGTCGATTCGTCCGCTGGTAATGAGATTTTAAGTTTCATGGAGGTATAACCAAATTTTTATTGCGGAGAATGATGTTTCGAAAACGGCGTTTCGTTGCCCCGGGGCGTTAGGTACCTATGAGTGAGTTTTGATGCCTTTTGGGCTCAAAAATGCGGGGGCAACTTATCAAAGAGCCATGAATACAATTTTTCATAAATTCATCAAACACTTGATGGAAGTGTACATTGATGATGTCGTTGTTAAATCCAATTCGGTCAATGCTCATCTTGAGCATCTCCGGAAATCATTCTTGACGATGCGACGGAAAGGTTTAAAAATGAACCCTTTAAAATGTGCTTTTGGAGTTTCAGCAGGAAATTTCCTTGGATTTCTTGTTAATAAAAAGGGTATTGCTATCAATGAAGACAAAGCTAAGGCCATTATTTCTTTACCCCCTCCGAAAACTAAGCAGGAGGTTCAATCATTTTTGGGAAAGATTAATCTTTTACGTCGATTTTTTCAAACTTTTCCGGGCGAACACGCGTGTTCGCACCCTTGGTCAAACTGAAAAATGACTCTGATTTTGTATGGACTCAGTCCCATCAGGACGCCTTCGATTCTCTCAAACACTACTTGAGTACGGCTCCTGTAATGGCCACTATAAAACACAAGGTACCATTAAAGCTTTACATTGCTGCCTCCACCACTACAATTGGCTGCATGCTCGCTCAAGATGATTTACAAGGTAAGGAGCATGTTATTTATTATTTGAGTCGAGTATTAACTGATGTCGAAACCCGGTACAGGCCGGTCGAAAGGCTGTGTTTATCTTTGTTCTAGGCTTGTACGAAACTCAAGTGTTATTTAGTGGCTAAAACTGTCCAAGTTATTGCTACTACAGATTTGGTTAAATATATGTTGTCCTATCCTATCCTGCGTGGTCAAATTGGCAAATGAATGTTAACATTAACGAAATTCGATTTGATGTATGTCCCGGCTACTGCGGTCAAAGGACAGGTCATTGCCGATTTCCTGGTTGATGCCCCAGTAAATTCTAATGACCAGGGGGCACGTTATGTTGGCATTGAGCTATGGAAAATGTTTTTTGATGGCTCTTGTCACAAAGATGGAGCCGGAACGGGAATCATGATTTTGTCCCCTGATGGCACGCCTTCAAGATTTGCTTTCAAAATAAAATTCCCTTGTTCCAATAATGCTGCCGATTATGAAGCATTAATTTTGGGATTAGAAATTTTAGTTTCAAGAGGAGTCCAAGACATTCGAATTATAGGAGATTCACAACTAGTTTTGAAGCAAATCTCGAAAGAATATCAATGTATAAATGGTACTCTGGGGAAGTATTTAAACATTGTATGGGAATTATTGATCTCATTTCAAGATGTATCTTTAGTACATGTACCCAGGTCGGCAAATGAGGAGGCAAATGCTTTGGCACAGATTGCATCATGGTATCGCGTCTTGACGTCCGTATTAAGAAAATTGTCAACTGTTGACGAGGTACTAGTTCTTGCTAGTGAGCAAGATGTGTTTGTTATCGAGGAATGGGATGATGACGATTGGCGAAAGCCAATCGCTGAATATTTGTTGAACCCCAGAGGGGCCGCAGATCAAAAAATGAAGTTACGATCGATGAAGTTCGTTTTAATAGGAGAACTCTTTTGAAAAAGCCCCGATGGCAATCTGATGACATGTTTAGGAACATCCCAAGCTTTGGTAGCATTGGGTGAAGTTCACGAGGGTATTTGTGGAACCCATCAAGCAGGTGATAAAATGAAATGGGTTTTACGCAGGGATCGCGTATATTGGCCTTCCATGATAAATGATTGCATTGACTATGCCCAGTCTTGTCAAGAGTGCCAAAAACATAGCGTGATTCAGCAGGTACCTGCTTCAGAATTGCATTCCGTAATAAAGCCATGGCCATTTCGAGGTTGGACTCTAGATTTAATTGGAATGATATATCCACCTTCAACGAAAGGACATAAGTTTATTTTGGTAGCCATCGATTATTTTACTAAATGGGTAGAAGCTATACCCCTGGTCGACGTAACCCAAAATGAAATAATTGACTTTGTCGAAGAAAACATTATTCATCGATTTGGAATTCCACAAACGTTAAGTACAGATCAGGGTACGATGTTTATTGGAAAGAAAGTGGCTATGTTTGCTCAGTCCAGAAATATAAAGATTGTAACTTCGACTCCTTATTATGCACAAGCTAATGGTCAAGTCGAGGCAGCCAATAAAATCATCATAAGTTTAATTAGGAAACACGTTGGAAGTAAGCCAAGAAATTGGCATGATACCCTTAGTCAAGTGTTATGGGCTTATCGAAACTCCCCTCGAGAATCCATTAATACAACGCCTTATAAGTTGGTGTATGACCATGATGCAGTTTTACCCCTCGAGATAAACTTAAACACCATGCGAATCCAAAGGCAAAATGATATGCCCGTCGATGATTATTGGAATGCAATGTTCAACGAGTTAGATGAATTGGATAATGATCGAATACAAGTGTTATAAGCGATTATTAGACAAAAACAAAGCATTGCTAAGGCATATAATAAGCGTGTCCGTGATAAGTCTTTCCAGTTAGGTGAGTTGGTTATGAAAACTATATTACCATTTGAAAAGAAATTGAGGGTTTATGGCAAATGGTCCGCGAATTGGGAAGGACCATATCAAGTGATTAGATGTTTCGATGGGAACGCATATCGTTTGTGTCAGATTGAAACAGGCACAGTGATCAACGCCATTAATGGAAAATATTTAAGAAAATATAAAGCGGAAATGCATAATTTCAATATTCCTTGCAAGTCATAATAGTAACTATTCGATGGTTAGCTAAAGACAACAAAATGAACAAAAAGGAAACACTAAGCTAATGACTCAAGTATTCTCCAAGTATGTATTCGAGGGCTTGCCTTGAATCTCTTTGCTGAGAAAGGAATGTCTCGTATAGCTCTTTTTCTTCCTTCAAGGCTTGTTTGATGTCTTTTGATGATTCAGCTTTTTGGGCTATGTCTGTGGCGATCTTCGATAATTTGACATCGATTTTGGATATTGTCTTTTTGGATTGGTCAAGTGGAGCCTGTAAGACTTTTTCTTGTGATTCCGCATCGGCAACTTCTTGTTTGACCTTCGTCAGTTCTACTTCGAGTTGTGCCTTGTGTTGTCGAAGTGCTAAAAACTTGTCAATAGCTGTTTGTGTCTCTGCATTGAGTTTCACTCGAGCTTCTTTAAACTCCGTTTCTGACTTTCGCAGGAGTTTGGTATCTTTTTCCAGTTCGACAAGTCGTGTTTCACACTTGTCAATATTCCCTCTCCCGTTGCGGAGGTTCTTCACCAACCCTGAAACAGCCTTAAGAGGAGCAATGTCCTCTTCTGGAAAACATTGGTTGGCCATATAATCGATGACCACCTTGGTTTTTTCTTCGACTTCATCCATGCTTGTGGATATCGGAATTGGTTGATTAAGCAACTCAATTAACCATTGGAAGGATTGAGTACACTCCGAGCTTAGTCGAAGTTTGGGAGTCTTAGCCATGGAATCGGTCTTCTCTGGATTGGGTTGTTCTATGGTTTTGTCAACAGCCACACGGTTTACCGATTTGTTCGCAGAATCAGAATGCCCTTTACTTTTTACAATTGTAGCGGAAGTGGCTTTCCTTGGCTCGAGTATCAAGTTTTCTACATTCAAATCTGAGTCCGAATGACGGCTTGCAGATGAATGAGATGGCGAACCAGGTGTTAGTTTTCTAGACTTCTGAGTTTGTTTGTCAGAAACATGGTCTTGTTTTGGATCGACGTGTTGAAGCTCGATTGACACATGGTCAATGCTGGCTGATCTCGAAGATAAAGAGGGAGATGAGAGTTTTTCTTGAGTTCCTTTTGATTTCTCAGAGTTGGGTTTGATCTTTTCAGGGGGCCTTTCGGGGGATTTTTCCTGAAAATAAAATAAACTTTATTGGCTATCGAGAATAGGAATTTTAATCTTAGACAAATATGTAAAGATGTCATACCTTAGATCGCTTTGGGGAAGAAGAAGCTTCAGAATGTGAATCGGCCGAGCTGGGACTCGACTTTTTCGAATGGGAGTTTTCAGTTTTTTCTTGAGAAGGCCCTGCTTATTTTGAAGTTGTCGACTGGGGTGCGATGGTGCCTCCTTTTATTTTCTAAAAGTAACGTAAAGAAGGGAGAGTACTGTTAGTTATTAAGATTGGCAAGTCATACGTGATACACAAAATAAGATAAGATTGAACCTTGGTGTTTCGCTTCGAAGTCGTAGTTGACTCCGATTTGCGTTTAGAAACAGGCTTTGCCACTTTTCGAGGATCCTCGAGTAAAAGCTTATCCGCACCTGCTCGGATCACGTCATATGGTCGAGCGATATTACGGTAATATGCGTTCCACCATGAGTAGAATGAGCGAGTGAGACAATTGCCTTCGTTTGGTTCTTGAACAACAGGACAAAAATTTCTTCAGCTATTTGGAGATTCAGATAGTGAATTTGGGCTTCCTTGTTGTTGGCTATCGAACCAGGAATGCCTTGAGCGAAGCCCATTTGTCGAGCCATCAAGCTAGTAGCATGAAGGCGGGCTTTGAAAGTAAACTTGACTTTTTTGTATTGAGGAAAGCCAACGGGGAGTATTTGCGCACATGTAAACTCG
The DNA here is from genome assembly GCA_036250425.1 of Stylosanthes scabra. Lineage (NCBI taxonomy): Eukaryota > Viridiplantae > Streptophyta > Magnoliopsida > Fabales > Fabaceae > Stylosanthes > Stylosanthes scabra. Next base: position 22,719 of record JASCZI010090764.1, read on the forward strand.
GCCCATCGAGCATCACTCAATCGTTGTACCTGCTCTTTCTCATGATTAACAGCAAATCTTATCGAGCAATACCAATTAGTTTGTCGATGCCTCTCAGCAAAAGGCATAAAATCAAATTCTTCATTTGCTATCGTCTTGGCATTCAAGAATTTTCTGAAGACTGACCAAAAGTTTCCACTTTGAGTGTTATTGATAGTGAAACTTGGTCTTAGTCCAGCCAAACGGACTCCTTCGATTACGCCAGTTCGAGGCGGATCGTCACTTTCCATATACTTCTCAAAAATGGCATTCAGCCATAATTGAGCCAACCACATAGGCCCTCCGACAGTGAAAGGCCGCCCATTTCAAAGGATGTCCACGATTTCAGCCATTTCATGATATAGATTGCTCAATAGGAGTTTGGCAAGGCATAAACGCTTTCCACCTTTTCGCATACTTTCATGAAGTAAGGCAGCTAGAAGCACGTAAGCTCGAACCATGGTGATGCTTCGAGAGCAGAAAATTACTACATTAAGCCAATAACAGAGAAAGGCTACATGTTCATCATCAGTTACCTCTGTACCTTGTTTCCCCCATATTGTTCGACACAAACTCCCCATACGAGGTTTTTTGGAAGTTGATATTGTACTCTTTACTCGGCTTCGATCCAAAGGTAAGGACTTCCCCAGTAGGTTGCAAACCCGTGATCACTGCGATTTCATAAAGCGTCGGCCCAATCATGCCACAAGGGAGATGAAGGCAATTAGTAGTAGTGCTCCAAAAGAATGCCATGGCACCAATCATCCAGTGGTGCACCTTTATATACCCTCCACAGATAGTTTCATCAATTCATAAACCCCATGGGATTTCCAAAAATCGATTTTGCTTGGGGCTATCCTTTCGAACCAGTCTTTGAAGAGTTCTTTATTCTTTAGAAGAGTTTTTGGGTCTTTACGAAAAGGTTTGCCTTTGACGAAGGCGTGGACACATATGTCTCGATGGATCAGTGGTTCTAGGTTGTCGTCAAAAGGGAAAAAGCTTTTGACATCTTCCGCTTCCTCGAGTGACATCAGAGGACCCAAAAAGCAATGGGTCTTACCTTCGAGGGAGAAGGGGAGAAGGATTTTACCAGGGTTATCGAGACTTGTGGGCTCTGTCACCACCGTGTTGGTTTCTTTCCTGATCAAGGACAGTATGGGTTGAGGCACAGAAGCATCCTCGATAACATCCTTCTTGGTTGATGATGATGTTTGCTTCATAGTAGCCGACATGGTTACAAGGAAAGGAATTGCGGAATAAGAGGAGATAATGTGCAGAGTCAGGAATGCAGATTGGTTGAACACGGTCACCATGGTGGAAACCACAAGGTAGAAGCTTCCAGAAGAAATGAAAAGAGCAGAAGACAATAAGGTGCCACTAGAGAATTCGAAAACTTTAGTAGAATGCAGGAAAGTTGTGCCAATCATAATGGTACCATATTTATAATAAAATCAAATGAGAAAGTGCATAGAAGGTGGAAGGCGAACGGACTTGGATCCTCCCGTTGAGGCCCATGGGTTTTCCGAAGAAAAAGTGACCCGGCGTATTGAAGAAGGCATCCGGTCCGAATTTCTTGTTTTATTTAAAACTTGAAATTCAAAATTTCAAAATAGTGTGTATTTAAAATACAATTAGAAAATTGAAATAATAAAATAATAAAAAAAAGAGAGGAAAAAAAAACATATAGGCATAGTTCGAAGGTGGGCTTACATCGAGAAGGGTTACTGTTGAAGGAAGGGCAAGTCCAAGATATTAAGTTTAAGGCTTGACAAATTTGCCTAAGTGTTGAAACGGGAACAATCTGATCGAATCATCCATGGATCGAAGGTCAAGAGACGGTTGGAAAAATAATAGCCGTTGGAAAGTTTCTTGCAAAAGGACGGTTATGAACTCTGATGCCAGGTGTCGAAAGGGGATTGGACGCTGAAATCTATAAATATAAGGGGGTCGCAGCCAAAACAAAGTTTGGAATCTTGCAAACAAAAATACAATTCAACACCTTCATATCTCAGAGACTTCCTGATTGTGTTCAAGTTCTTTCCTTGTAAGACTTCCTTCCATTTCTCTTTGTTCATTTGCACTTTACAATTACAAGTCATTTGTTTTTATTTTCAGTAATTTATGATTTCAGTATTTCTCATTTACTTGTTTTAAAAACGATTCTTCAAACTTCTATGAAGGATTGTTCTTCAAGTTTACTTTGCTTACTTCCCTTTCGAAATTCTGAGAAAAGGGTTCTGTGTTAATCAAGATATCATGCAAAGATCATAACATATTTAGATTTTGTTTCGATTTGGGTGTTTAAACTTAATATAACTTTGGTTTGTAAATAAGTTCCTTTTTTTCCGAGAAGTTGGATTCCGCTTCTAGATCATTAGAACGGATGGAAATACAAATTCTCTTTGTACTCGAAGTAGGTTAAAAAATCGGTAAAACAATGATATTTTTCCTTTGAAGTCCCATAACACTTTTCAGTTTTCAGTGATGATTCATTGATTCTGAAAACCTCGTGACCCATATTTATATTTGATAAATGGTACTTGGACTATTTTTTATGCTTCTTTTGTATATTTTATAAATTTTTATATCAATTACTTTTAATATAAAAACAAAAAAATATTTAAAAAGTCATATTTATAACATTCTTATTTATAAACTTACTTTTGAATCTAATAAAAATATTTAAAAAGTGATATTTCAAACATTCTTGTTTAAAGTTTCTCAAGGGAATTAATAATGTTTAAAAAATTTATTAGATTTAAAAGTTGATATAATGATCTAATTTTATATTTTTATTCTTTTATTTTTCATATAAATTTTTTTCACCATCAATAATGTCAATCGGTGTCTCTGGCCAAATTGCGCGAAAAATATCATCTAGAGACTAGAGCATAAACTTGGACAGATGGATGATTCAACAATATGAAATTTGATGGGCTCCTATATAATTTTAGAATTGAAATGCTTCATATTTTTAAACTTTCAAGAGTCTACATCAATGGCAGAAGAGAACTTGTAATATGTTTTACAGAGCAGGTCAAGCAAGTGGAGAACATTGAAAAAGTGCTCCCTACGCCAAATTCAATTCTTAGGTTTCCATAATTCTCTTCGTCAAGCTGCTTTTCTGAAGTCCCATTTTCCTTCCCAATTTCTGTTTAATTGATTGATTTTAATATGAATTTGCCTGGCAATCACGTTTGTTAGGATTTTCTTCAAACATTGGCGTGTGTTTGGGGCCAATTCTGCCCTTTCCTCACTCATTTTAGACCAAAATCTATCATTCACTGCTGAGTGCTGACCTCTGCCTTAATTAATTTGCAACTGTGCACTCTCTTTCCATTCACAAGCACAAAATTTTCAAAGGTTGCAGCATTCAACTCATCATTCCCTCATATTTGCCATCATTTTCTTTTCTTTATGGTTAGTCTCTACATTACTTTAGAAACTGATCAAATTTAAAAACCATAGAATACAATCAATGTTCCCACATAATCTGCTTTTGCACAAAAGCATGTTACTAATTTCCAACATTTGTTAACCTATTCATACTCCTTTTGTTTCTTCCATGTTCTAAAGTTATAATTTACCAACAAACTGCATGGGGATGAATAATGCATGATACTCCGCGTGGAATTTGCAAGAAGAAATCGTGGTGGCGGATGGCCTAGACCCATATATATGATCCTATAATAGTTAAACAAGAATTCTCCTCCTTGAAATTTCAAGGTAAAATATAATAATATACATATAGAGTAACTATAGGCAACTATAACTCAAAATTTCCTTATTTAAATTAACATCTATAATTTAATAAATATAACATTTTTAATTATAAATCTCATAATATATAATCTTATGTATTTATTTCGGTGATAATTAATAAAGAGAAACAAAAGTTAAAATAGGTAAATTATGACTACCTAACCATAATTACCAACCTTTTTTCTTATAATAATTTTAATAATACTTCCGTGCCAAAGAAAGAGTTAAAAACAAATTAAATTGGTGAGTACTCAAATGCAGTGCACTCGACTACATGTGAAATTACTTATTGAATATCTTTAGATGAATTAATATATTTGACTAAAGTATAATTTAAAAATGAAAAACTTTGAGTTATTACCACCAATTAAATTACTTGAGTATTATTGTAGTATTTTACAGTGCACTTTCATACTGATTTTTTTTTATTAATTCCACACTGAAGCAAAATAGAAATCTATATAATAGTTAGAGCTATTGAGACAACACTATAATTAGAGCTAAAAAACACACTATAGTACCACTTTTTTTTTTTCCTCACAATTGTCCTCTTCTATATACTTACTTACACAATGCACATATTGTCACTGTCACACAACAAAATAATGATCGTATCTCTTCTCATATTTTTCCTATGTATGGCTTCACTAACTTTGGCTGTGCATGTACCCTTGATAAGATTGCTTTGGTTGCTTTGAATGACAAGCTTACCAATGGTGACCCTCATGCTCTCACATCATGGAATCAGTCTCTTCATTTTTGTCAATGGGAGGGTGTTACATGCAGTCGCCGCCGAAGGAGAGTCTCAGCCTTGCAACTTCAAAATCAATACTGGGGTGGTACTCTTTCCCCATCCTTGGGAAATCTAACATTCCTCAAGGAGATCAATCTTACCAACATCAACTTACATGGTGAGATTCCAAGAGAAGTTGGTCATTTAAAGAGATTGCAGATTCTTGACTTGAGGCAGAATAATCTTCATGGTCAAATCCCTATTGAGATGATAAATTGTTCAAGACTTGAGTAAATTATATTGCAGCAAAATAATCTAAGTGGGAAAGTTCCTTCATGGTTTGGTTCTATGATGCAACTTACTATTTTGGGGCTTGGAATCAACAGTCTTGTTGGTAGTATTCCGCCTTCTTTGGGCACTCTTTCATCGTCCCTCGAGATGTTGTCACTTGCATACAACCATTTGGAAGGAACCATAACTCCAGCTTTGAGTAGGTTGTCGAATTTGAAACTCTTGTATTTCGGTGAAAACAATTTGTTTGGCCAAGTCCCTCCTTCATTTTATAACCTTTCAAATATTCAATTTCTTTCGCTCTCGGGAAATAATTTGTCTGGCCAAGTCCCTCCAATGGCTTTTCCCAACCTTCAGATACTTGCGTGTGGAATGAACCAATTCAATGGTACTTTCCCATCTTCAATATCCAACCTTTCCGAATTAATATATTTTGATTTAGGAGGAAATGATTTTCATGGACCAATTTCGCCTACTATAGGAAGTTTACAAAAACTTAAACTTTTTAACGTCGCTTATAACAGATTCGGAAGTGGAAGGAATGACGATTTGAATTTCCTTTCCTCGTTACAGAATTGTACTCATCTGCAAATACTTGACATTGGTAACAATTATTTAGGAGGTGTATTGACAGATCTCATAGCGAACTTATCAAGCAATTTCTTTTGGCTTACTATGGGGTCCAATCAAATATCTGGAAGTATACCTGATCGAATTGGAAAACTAATCAACCTAGAAGCACTTGGCGTGGAGGACAATTTCCTTGAGGGAACAATTCCATATTCAGTTGGAAAGCTAAAGAATCTGGTAGAGTTGACGTTGTGGGGAAACAAGTTGTTTGGCAACATTCCTCTTGTAATTGGTAACCTTACTATGTTGTCTTTAGTTAATCTGAGCTTTAATAAATTTGAAGGATTCATTCCTTTTACACTTGCAAATTGCACCAAGATGGAGAGATTTTTTGCTGAACATAACAACTTTAGTGGTAATATACCCATTCAAACATTCGGCTACCAACAAAGTTTAATAGAGTTGTCCCTATACTCAAACTCCTTTACTGGTCCCATTCCTTCTGATCTTGGTAAATTGAACCGTCTTTCCATCTTGCATTTACAAGAAAACAAATTGATTGGTGAGATTCCCATGGAACTTAGTGCTTGTTCTGCTCTAACAGAGCTCATACTAGAAAGAAACTCGTTTCATGGAAATATACCTTCATTCTTGGGATCTCTACTATCCCTTGAAATATTAGACCTTTCTAGTAACAACTTGTCAAGCACAATTCCGCATGAACTTGTGAATCTTACTCAGTTGAGTTCTTTGAACTTATCATTCAACCATCTCTCTGGTGAAGTCCCGGTAGGAGGGGTATTTAATAACATCACAGCAATATCACTCACCGGAAACAAACATCTTTGCGGTGGAGTTCCTCAATTGAATCTTCCTCCATGCCCTGCAGTGCCTTTACAGAAGAAACACAAGAGATCTATTAAGAAGAGAGTCATCCTCAGCATTGCATTCGGAGGGGTTCTAATCACTTTTGTAACTTTCATTAGTATATATCTTCTCAAGAAAAAGGCAAAAAAGTTATCCATGACATCCCTAGCTTTGGAATATGGCTATGTGTAGGTTTCCTATGGAGAACTACATCAAGCAACCAATGGATTTTCTTCATCCAATTTAATTGGCACGGAAAACTTTGGTACTGCGTATAGAGGAACCCTTGTTCATTTTGAGAAACCTGTAGCTGTGAAGGTGTTGAATCTTCAAACACGTGGGGTATCAAAGAGTTTTGTAGCCGAATGCAAAGCTCTAGTAAAAATCAAATACAGAAACCTTGTCAACATACTGACTTGTTGTTCTAGTGTTGATTATAAAGGGAATGATTTCAAGGCCATAGTGTTCGAGTTCATGTCTAATGGGAGTCTAGAAACTTTGTTGCACACCGATACTGAAGATAGAGAGTTCACAAATTTGAGTCTCAACCTTATACAAAGGGTAAACATTGCTCTTTATGTGGCTTTCACATTGGATTATCTTCACAATGATTCATCGGAAGCTGTAGCTCATTGTGATATTAAGCCAAGCAATGTTCTACTTGATGATGACATGGTTGCCCACTTGGGAGATTTTGGATTAGCTAGACTCGTTCCTGATGCGGTAAGCTATTCTAGCAGTAATCAAGCAAGCTCCTCAGCAATTAAGGGAACCATTGAATATATTCCACCAGGTAAGTTTCTTTTGAAATGTCTTTTAGAAATGTTTTGCTTATATTTCTTCATTTGCATATCGTAGCAACAAGACAATTTGTCATATTAAATTATTTGTAATGCTACATGTATCACTGTACATCTGCGTACACACCATTTTCAGCACGGAAAAATGTAACAGAAATTTTATTTTTCTGTGCTAATGTTTATATTTTTCTATGTTATAAATGATGTGTACGAAGATATACAATGATACACGTAAATTAATTCTAAATCGATATTTTGCTATTAATGTGGTATTTTTATCTATATAATCACACCTAATTAGTAGTTGCACCTCAGAGTTCTGTATATCCTTAAGTAATTTATTAATTTATTAATATATTTTATTTATTGAACGGATAGAATAATTATTGTATAATGATTATATTATATTATTGCATTATTTCTGTTCTCCTATCCTTTATTTTTGTGTGTGAATCAAACAGAATATGGAGGAGGTGGGTCAGTGTCAAGAGAAGGAGACATGTATAGCTATGGAATTCTTCTTTTGGAGATGCTCACCGGAAAGAGGGCAACTGATAGCATGTTTGGTGAAGGTCTAAACCTTCGCAGTTTCTGTAACATGGCAACGGCAGAAGGAATCATTGAGATTGTTGATTCAAGATTGCTTATTCCAATTGATGAACAAGATGAAAGAAGAAGGGTCTTCACAAGGCAGCAAAATATGGAAGTCACCATTGGAGAGTGTCTTGTGTCATTTGCTAGGATTGGAATTGCATGTTCCGCAGAATCTCCCTCTCAAAAGAATGGGCATAAAAGATGTGATAATGGAGTTACATGCAATTAAACAGAAGCTGCTTTCATAAAGTGCTGTTTTTCATGAAAACAAAATAATGAGCTGCTTTCTCTCTACTTTGGATTACTATGCAAGTATCCATTAGTAGTTGTTTTAATGGTTTTAACTTAATTAAAGTGTGTTTTATGTACTTTACGCCATTTCAATGTCTCTATATATATTTGGTAGTATGATTACTTGTCTATGTTTTCTGTGCTGTATCCTTTACAAGAATCAAGGAATAAGTTTTGTTTGCAATTTTTTTTCTTTTACAATGTAATATTTTGCTACAATTTTAATAAATAATGTATGTTTAAGTTTGGATTAATTATTTATGATAAGTCTTGATCATAACTTTATTATGTGAACATTTTAATTAGTGGAAGAAAAAACAATTCAAAAACAATTCAAAAAACGATTTTACCTCTCAAGAAGGTACTGCATTCCATGCCATAACATGCAAAATTGCAAAAGGCTGAGGCCATAACCTGTAATATTGCAAAAGGCTGAGTATCCATGTTAAAATAGTCATTCAGTTAAGCAGAAATATATTTAAAGTCGGTGTAAACATCAAAATCTAAATAGAAAAAAAAAAACGTTTTGAAGATTAAAAAAAAAATTAACATAGTCTATAATCTATGTGTGTGAGAAAGAGAATATCGAAATTACATAATATTGTTAAAAAAAAATATTATTATATGGAATATTAACATAATATATATGGAGATTTTAATTGATATTCTAGTTACTGGTCTCCTCACTTCCTCCAATGAGCCTTTAACCCGGCGAAACTCTGTGAGAGGTCAAAAGATCCTCCACTTGACTATTACCTCAGCTACGCTATAATTCCAGTTATAAGCCATGTAGTTATAAGCCATGTAATTTTCTTTGTTATGGACAGTAATTTATAAATAACCCAAAGCCTTCGAAAACCTAGGCCTGAACAATCAGCCCAAACCACGAAACCAAAACGCATTTGTGTTGTTTACGGGCATAGCCAATGCATATTTCGTATTTTAATATGAGAGTTGATTTTTTTCACACCTAGCATAATCAAATAAATATATAATTATTTTTAAATAAAATAGCACTTTCAAATATGTATTATATATATACCTAAAAAAATTGTTACTATGTAATATAATTAGCTTAGCTTGCTCGGATTTTAGTCTAGTATATCATTATTTGGATTGATACATGGTTTAACAAGAAGCTTGGAAACTTTTTCAAGTAGCTAAGCCCTTAACACGTGTTACAACTCAATTATTTTCTTTATTTTATTTTAATCTTCTTAAGTACGTTAAACAAACAATGAAATTGGACGGTTTCTTTTTAAGTACTCTTTAGCAAGTAAGGAGTATTACTCTCTTTGTTCACTAAATAAATTTTAACTATTCATTTATTATATTTTATATCAATGATTTATATTAAAAATTTATTAAAATTTAAAATTTAGAATTTATGTTTAAATTTTAGAATTTAGAATTCAGTCCTTAGAATAAAAATTTAAGATTTATAATTTATAATTTATAATTTAGATTGTACTCTTTATTTTCTCTATATCGCACATAGCTGAAATGAAATCCATAAATTGATAAATGAATTTTAGTTTTCAATCATCAATCTAAACAGGCCTAACAGTACTTAATTTAGAATCATGGTTCTTTCACAACGAAGCTTAGACATATATATAAGTACATGATTTACACATTTGATCTATAGTACGTTACTTTTTCTTCTTGCAATAATTTAGGCATGTGGGACAAAGAAAATAATGCAGATTGCTATAAATTATAAAGCTATATGGTTTTCTCAGTTAGTGGAGGAGGGCCCTCAGTATGTAAAGCATCAAACTATAAAAAATTAAAACAATGCTACAGAATCTACGTTAGGAAGCAATTAAAGAGCCAATAATTAAATTATTATTCAAAATTTATATTGGCTCCCTATTATTCATAATATGTTGTCTTCCTAATTTTTTACAAAATAATTATTATACCATAGTAACTTTTAAAGATTAGAGGTCACCAAATTTTTTATTTAAAGATTAGTATGTCTAATTAAATATTTTAAAATTAATTTGAAATCAAATTATCATTCCGAAGAATTTAAATATTCACTCTACTCATAAGAATGACAATGGGGCAGATGAGGATGGGTGTTTAAGTATTCATACTTAAACTCAAATTTAAGGATATTTAATTTTTAGCCTCATACCTAAATCGATAAATACTGCCCCATACCTAAATCAATAGGAATCTATAATATAAGTAAACTAAATTAAATTACTCAATAAGATTATTCATTATGTAATAAAATACTTCATAAATATAATTAAATATAAATAATATATAAATTTTCGCAACATGACAACAATATAATAATTTTAAGCCAAAAAAAATTAGATTTAGAATTTTTCTAAATTAAAATTATCAAAATAACTATTTAAATATTATTAAATATATAAAAAAAAAAAACTGAATTATGTATGTATGCATATGGGCAGCCAGGCAAGTGGGAGGAGTAATAAGACGAAACAGTCAGTACTCATTTCCGTCTGATACCCACATAATTGTCCAAAGCTTGGCATCTCTTAACTACTTAGTAAAAAAAAAGACTCTACTAAAGTAAAACAAAAACAAGTTGGGATGCCATTGTATTAAATTAATGCTTTTACTTTCATAAAAAAAACAAATCTGCTTTTACACAAAAAGCATATTACTAATTTCCAACATTTGTCTATCTACGCATGCTCCTTTTCTTTCTTTCATCTTCTAAAGTTTCCAAACCTGCTACTTTAATAAACGATGTAACCTTTTTCCACCATCTTTTTTATTGCCAAAGTTTTAATTTACCATCAAACTGCATGGGCATGAATAAAGATACTCCACGTGCAATTTGTATACAAATATGCGATAAGAAACCATGGTGGCCGAACTGCTATTGTCAATACTAGACACTTAATCTATTTTTGTAATGCTTTGTGTATATATATGAGTAAATAACAGAGAGTATTAAAGCACAATACGATAGTATATTTTTCTTCACCATTTCGCTCTTCTATATACATAAACACAATGCTCATATTCTCACTGGCACACAACAAAATACTGATCATGTCTCTCCTCATATTTCTCCTCACTCCGTTTAACCCGACCCATAATATACCCGTATATATTTTTGAGATCTTACCCCAACTCTAAACTCAAATCTTTTCTGTTTTGGGAGAGAACTGGATATTTTTCAATCAAATTTTGAAAATAAAAATATAATAATCAATTGTATGGTAATAGCACAAATATTTATATCTCATATAAATAAAACATAATATAACCTTAACATAACAAAACATAATATGAAATCATAATTTTAACTTTCAAATGTAGTCCGAATTCTTAGACATAACTCGTAAATAACATAATTGGGCCAATGAGTTTAGGAAATGAATTTAGTGAATCTTAAACAAAAAGTAAGCCAAATAAATAAGAGTTACATGCCTATTGTTGGTTGGGCTCACCAAAATTTAAGTGGGCCCCCAACTTATAATAATAATAGTGGCACATGTATATATAAGTCACATTATGAGAATTAGGGATTTGGGAAAAAGAAAAAAGAAAGAAAGCCAGAGCCGTGTGTGCTCCAACGGCGGAAGAGAAGAAGAAAAAGAAAAAGGGCGGTTTCAATATGCACATTTTGACTTGGTAAACTTGCTCCGTTTTTTATGAGATTTTAGTATATTATTCCTGGTGTAGTACTGAACATTAGGATATAACCTGCTAGTATTATTGCCTTATCTTGTGTCTGATTTAAAATACCCACTTTGTGGAGGGTTTATGTTGATTTCATCCGTTGTGATGATGTATTTTGATGATTGTTGAGATACCCTAGTGCTACTAGGAGGACTGATTGTGTACCCATTATTATTGATAGTGGAAGATTTTACTGGACTAGGTCCCGTTGGTTTTTTGTCCCTCTTTTGGGGGTTTTCCCACGATAAAAATTACTTGTGTCTCCTATTATTAATTTCTGCATATTATCTGCTGCTTGGAGTATCTTTGGTGTTGCCTATTTAACTGCACAGGTTGTGAGAAAATTATTTTGGTGCTTCCGCTGTTAGATAGGTTTTATTTGAACCTGAATTTTCCCAACAAAGTGGTATCAAGAGCTTTGGTTGTTTATTATGTGCTGATTAAATGGAGGAAAATAATACGCATCGGCCAAATATGGTCAAATTGGATTCAAAAAATACTCTATTTGGAAGACCCTCATGGAAGATATGTTGTACAGCAAGGACCTGTATGATCCTATTGAGGGAGATAAAGCCAAAGGAAAAAAGTCTGATGATGAATGGAAGAAGTTGCATCGGAAAGCAGTTGCTTTAATTAGGCAATGACTTGATCTCAGTGTGTATCCACATGTTGACACCGAAACTAATGCGGAGAAGATGTGGGAAAAACTGAAAGAGTTATATGAGCGGAAGAATGTGCAGAACAAAGCTTTCCTGATTAGGAAGCTGGTTAATATGAAATACACTGAAGGTAAATCAATGCCGGAGCACTTGAGTATTTTTCAGGAAACTGTGAATCAGTTGATGAATAATTAGATCACTCTGAGTGATGAGTTGCAAGCCTTGTTGTTGCTTAGTTCTCTACCTGATAGTTGGGAAGTTCTGGTTGTGACACTAACTAACTCAGCTGCAGACGGGAAGTTGACGTTGTCAATGGTAAAAGAGAACATGTTGAATGAAGAAGCCAGAAGAAAAGAGCGGGGTTTGATCAATACCTCCTCCCAGTCAAAAGCACTTATTTCAGAGTCACGGGGGAGAAGCCAGTCTAGAAAACCTCACAGTACTGACAGGTCAGAGAGCCGATGCAAATCAAGAAGAAAGTTCAAGCCAGCACCGCCAAAGAAAGAGTCAACTTTCACTTGTTATCACTGTGGCAAGCCGGGGCATATTAAGAGGAACTGCAGGTTCTTGAAAAGAGAACAATCAAGGGGGAAGAAATGAAGACAAAGGTAAAGAAAGTGATAATGAAACTGCTGCCATTGTTTATGATGATGTTCTTATCACTTATGATGAAAATTATGTTAATCTTGTCTGTGATGATTCCACTTGGATTATGGATTCTGGTGCCTCATGTCATGTAACGCCGAGACGTGAATTTTTCACTTCGTATACTGCTGGAAATTTTGGCAAGATCAAATTGGGAGATAAAGGGGTGTGTGACATCATTGGCATGGGAGATTTGTGGCTTGAAACCAGTTTGGGATGCAAGTTGCAGTTGAAGAATGTTAGGCATGCGCCAGATATACGGTTCAATCTGATTTCAGTGAAGGCATTGGACCAAGAAGAGTATTGTACTTCCTTTGGTGGTGGAAACTGCAAGATTACCAAAGGGGCTCGTATTGTTGCTAAAGAAGACAACACTCACTCTACTATTTACCGGTTGCAAGCAAAGTTGTGCAAAGAAGATGTGAATGTAGCTGATGATTCATCTTCTGATTTATGGCATATGCGTCTTGACCACTTGAGTGAGAAAGGACTCAATGTCTTAGCTAAGAGACACTCACTTCCGGTGAAAGGTACAACTTTAAATACTTGCACTCATTGTTTTGTTGGTAAGCATGCTAGAGTATCATTTCATAGTTCTGGACCTCATAGGAGATCACATGTTCTAGATTTAGTTCACACTGATGTTTGCACTATGGATGCTAAAACCCTAGGAGGTGCAACATATTTTGTTACTTTTATTGATGATTATTCTAGAAAAGTGTGGGCTTTTGTTTTGAAATCTAAGGATCAGGTGCTCGATGTCTTCAAACACTTTCATGCAAGTGTTGAAAGAGAAACAGGAAGGAAGTTGAAATGTGTCCGAGCAGATAATGGTGGTGAATACATGGGTCCATTTGAAGAGTATTGCAAAGGACATGGGATCAAGCTTGAGAAGACAGTTCCCAAGACTCCTCAGCATAATGGAGTTGCAGAGAGAATGAATCGCACTATCAATGATAGAGTCAAGTGTATGCTCTCTCATGCAAAGTTGTCAAAATCCTTTTGGGGTGAAGCAATAAGGACTGCAGTAGATTTGATCAACATTTCTCCTTCAGTTCCACTAGGTTGTGATGTTCCAGAGAAAGTCTGGAGAGGGAAAGATGTTTCTTACAGTCACTTGAGAGTGTTCGGCTGCAGAGCTTTTGTTCACATTCCAAGAGATGAAAGGTCTAAACTTGATGGGAAGTCAAGGCAGTGTATCTTCATGGGTTATGGTCACGAATTTGGTTACAGGTTATGGGATCCTAAGACCAAGAAAATAATTAGAAGCAGAGATGTGATTTTTCTTGAAGATTAAACTATTGAAGATTTTGAGAAGACACAGAAGCCAACAACAACTGTTAGACGTTTTGTTGATGATGAGCCTAGTTCTTCCACTAGTCCTCCTGTTGATGGGGGAGATGTACAAGCTGATGATGGTGGTGATGATCTGCATGGTGATCCTACACCTCAACCTGAGGTGCCAGATGCAGAAGTTCCACCAGATGTAGAAGAATCACCAGCTGAGCCTCAATTGAGAAGATCTACTAGAGAGCGCAATCCCTCTCATAGATACTCTCCTCATGAGTATGTGATGAACACAGAGACTGGAGAGCTAGAGAGCTACCAGGAAGCTATGTCTGATGAGCATAAAGAAGATTGGTTGAATGCCATGCAAGATGAAATGAAATCCTTGCATGAGAATCAGACTTTTGAGTTGGTGAAATTGCCGAAGGGCAAGAAAGTTTTCAAGAATAAATGGGTGTTCAAGCTGAAAGTAGATGAACATGTCTCAAAGCCAAGGTACAAAGCCCGGTTGGTTGTGAAAGGCTTTGAACAGAAGAAAGGTATTGACTTTGAAGAGATTTTCTTACCGGTGGTGAAGATGTCCTCTATTCGGGTTGTGCTTGGGTTAGCAGCTAGCTTGAATTTTGAGGTTGAGCAGCTTGATATGAAGACTGCATTTCTTCACGGTAACATAGACAAAGAAATTTACATGGAGCAACTAGAGGGTTTCGCGATTAAAGGAAAGGAGCAGCTTGTTTGCAAGTTGAAGAAAAGCTTATATGGGCTGAAGCAAGTTCCAAGACAGTGGTACACGAAGTTTGATTCCTTTATGGACCATCATGGGTATAGTAAGACCTCTTCTGATCACTGTGTTTATGTCAAGAAATTCTCTGATGGTGATTTTATCTTTCTCTTGCTTTATGTTGATGACATGCTGATTGTTGGTCATGACACGAAGAAGATTGAAAGTCTTAAGAAAGACTTGAACAAATCCTTTGCTATGAAGGATTTAGGTCCTGCAAAGAAGATTCTTGGCATGAGGATTACTCGTGATAGGAAGAATGAGAAACTGTGGTTATCGTAGCAGAAGTACATTGAAAAGGTTTTAGAGAGGTTTGACATGAGTAATTCCAAACCGGTCAGTACTCCACTTGCTAGCCATTTCAAGCTGAGCTCAAAGCAATGTCCTGCAAGTGAGAAAGAAAAAGAAGAAATGAAGAAGATTCCATATGCATCTGCGGTTGGCAGTTTGATGTATGCTATGGTTTGCATAAGGCCGGATATTGCTCATGCAGTTGGAGTTGTTAGTCGTTATCTCTCTAATCCTGGTAAAGAACACTGGCAAGCAATGAAGTGGGTTCTCAGATATCTTAATGGTACTTCTAAAGTATGTTTATGCTTTGGGGGTGATCAACCTGTGTTGGATGGTTATACAGATGCAGATATAGCTGGGGATCTTGATTCAAGGAAGTCTACTTCTGGTTATATGATGACTTTTGCAGGGGGAGCTGTGTCTTGGCAATCTCAACTTCAGAAATGTGTTGCATTGTCTACAACAGAGGCTGAATACATTGCTATTGTTGAAGCTTCTAAGGAACTCTTGTGGATGAAGAAATTTCTACGGGAGTTGGGCATAGATCAAGAAAAGTTTGTGCTATTTTGTGACAGTCAGAGTGCTATCCATCTCAGCAAGAATCAGACGTTTCATTCCAGATCAAAGCACATAGAAGTGAGGTATCATTGGATACGTCAATCGCTGGAGATGAAGGAGTATGCACTTGAGAAGATCCATACTGACGACAATGGTTCAGATAAGATGACTAAGAGTTTACCTGCAGTGAAGTTTGATTCATGCAGAGAGAAGGCGGGTTTGATAGAGCAGCCTAATCCCACTTGAATTGGTGAGGGGGAGATTTGTTGGTTGGGCTCACCAAAATTTAAGTGGGCCCCCAACTTATAATAATAATAGTGGCACATGTATATATAAGCCACATTATGAGAATTAGGGATTTGGGAAAAAGAAAAAAGAAAGAAAGCCAGAGCCGTGTGTGCTCCAACGACGGAAGAGAAGAAGAAAAAGAAAAATGACGGTTCCAATGTGCACATCTTGACTTGGTAAACTTGCTCCGTTTCTTATGAGATTTCAGTATGTTATTCCTGGTGTAGTACTGAACATTAGGATATAACCTGCTAGTATTATTGTCTTCTCTTGTATCTGATTTGAAATACCCACTTTGTGGATGGTTTATGTTGATTCCATCCGTTGTGATGATGTATTTTGATGATTGTTAAGATACCCTAGTGCTACTAGGAGGACTGATTGTGTACCCATTATTATTGATAGTGGAAGATTTTACTGGACTAGGTTCCGTGGGTTTTTTGTCCCTCTTTTGGGGGTTTTCCCACGATAAAAATTGTTTATGTCTCCTGTTATTAATTTCTGCATATTATCTGCTGCTTGGAGTATCTTTGATGTTGCCTATTTAACTGCACAGGTTGTGGGAAAATTATTTTGGTGCTTCCACTGTTAGATAGGTTCTTGCTTGAACCTAAATTTTCCCAACACCTACCACCCTTTGGTCAAGCTGCTAAGAGGCGTGCCTCAAAGCCCAAGGATCCGAGTTCGAGACCAGCATTGCGCGCGCAAGCCATTAATTTAAGTGGTGGTCTTCTAGACCTTGCAAAACTTGATAGTGACCGAGTAATGAATTTGTGGGTTGCGTGAATGTGTAGTGTGGGTGTGTCCGTGATGTAAAGCCTAGGACCTAGGATTGGAGAGCTGTTGTCTAATCCATCCAACTAAAAAAAAAAGGAAAAAAGAATAATAGTTACATATCATATAATTATTTTGAGAAATTCTATTTGCAAATCAAAATCAGTCACTAATGTATTTATACATAAATATACAAAAATACATGTCTAGTTTTATCATTTTCAATGTGTATTTTGTATTTTAATGTGTATTATACACTGGTGGCTGATTTTAGTGTGCAAATAGAATAACCCCATTATATTTTATTGTTCACTAATTTACTTCATAAACACACTATTATATTATTTAAAATATTAAATTATATATTTACCATCGGGTCCGGATCGGATGACCCGAACCTAGACCCAATCCCGATTTTGTAATTTTATCGAGTTGATTTTATTGGTTTTGATCTTGACTCAGGCCTTATTGAAGTCAGGCCAAAATTAAATGACCCAAATTTCATTGGGTTCGAGCCGAAACTTAGACTGGTACAGGCTATGAACACCGCTATTAACTAATACTATTATCTTCTTATTATATCCTAAATCTTGGGTTATTGCAATTGATTTCTTGTGAGCCTTTATTT
Organism: Stylosanthes scabra; assembly: GCA_036250425.1. NCBI lineage: Eukaryota > Viridiplantae > Streptophyta > Magnoliopsida > Fabales > Fabaceae > Stylosanthes > Stylosanthes scabra. The sequence goes on from JASCZI010090764.1 coordinate 40,231, forward strand.
AGTTATGAAAAAAATTATTAAATCTATCCATAAAAAATAAAAATGTTACGAATCTATTCACAAAAGAAAAAATCTTACGACGACTGTTATTTCCAATTACCATCATCGCTACGGCCACCGTACCACTACCTTCACCATCTCCACTGCCTGCTCTTCAGCATCCTCATCCTAATTCAGTTAGTTTTTAGGTCTTGTGTGGTGGTGGAAGAAAGTAGGAAGCTCTCATCTGGCGACCCAGAGAGGAAACAAGAATTTAAGAGACAAGAACGTAACCTTCAATTAACAAACAATCCAAACAAAAAACAACGTACCATCAAAATACAGTTTACATAACCCACACAATACTAAATCAAAACAAATCAAATCGTTCCAAAAATTTTGAAATTGCAAAAAATCTGAATTTGACTCGGTTAGTTTTAACTCGTTCCGTTCATCAAAGTAATCTCTCTCATCAAAATTCAAGAGTCTTCAGGAGCTTGCTCTGCCACTTTTACGGAATTCTAGATCATAACCTCGGCGCCCATATCAAATCGATATGGAAGAAGAAGAAGTGACGAAGGTTTTTTTTTTCTTTCCTTTCTGGGCAGCCACTGCAAATTTAACATTAGAATTTTCAATCCCTTCATTGAACCCACCGAAGTGGTGCAGCCAATCGAAATAGAAATTTAATCTACAATGGCTTGGTCATGCTTAGCATCTTCTTTCTCTTTCGAGAGAAGATCAAACACACAACAGTTTCTTATATCCACATCACTCAACAACCATGATATAAGTAAGTCGAAGAAGGGTTCAAACATAAAATCCCACCAAGACTAACTACTCAAGTAAGATAACATAGGTGCCTCAAAGAAAGTTGGGAAGTTTTGAGAGAAGGAAATAGAAGAGGATGGAATGGTTGTGGTGGTATAGCAGCGGTGATGGTAGTAGTTTGAAATAACAGAAGCGGTTAAGAGGAATTTGGTTGGCGTTGGAGTTAGGGATTTGGTTCACGGTGGATTGAAATAGAATTAAAATTTAGAGTTAATTTAAATTAGAGGGTAATTTAGAAATTTTAAATAATTTTTTAAGGTTTAATTAGTTTTATTGATAAAATTTCATTTTTCATAAATATAAAATTAATTTCTTTTATTTGTTGATAGATTTGTCAATGTTTTTATATTTTGTGGATGAAAAAGTTTTGGTTATCAACATTTTTGGTAACCAATAGATACTAATAAGACTAAAATTGCATTATTTCTTTGGATTTTATTTTTTGTAAATTGAGCCTTTTCATTTTATTGAGTTTTCATCTCTTATTGGTTGTTATTTGTCAAAAAATTATTGACTATGTACTATGATTGATTTTCATGATTCTGACAAAACTTGAATTTAAAACTTCTTACACTAAGGGATAGGAATAATGTATGAGATAGTAGTAAAATACAATTCATTGACAAAAAAATTTTTGCTTGGCAATATATAATAAATGAGATCGAAATTAATAGAATTAAGAAATATAAAAAATTTAATATTATGAAGAAAAAATAAGAGGGTTTATATTGGATTCACTTCCATTTTAAAGAATTTAGGAAAGAAAAGAACTAATTTAATTTATATAAATTTGTAACATATCACACATGACATGATATTTCAACCAATAAAAAAATTAAAACTAATTTGGAAATCAAATTATCTTCCCTGACAAAATTAAATATTCACTCTAGCAAAGAAAAATAAACACAAGGTGAGTTGTCAATAAATCTAATTAGAAAAATGGTAGAGTTAAAAGAGAAAAAGAAAAAAAAAGAAAAAAAAATATTGGCTAGTATGGTTGTTGGATATCTAAACTTCCGCTTTTACTAAATTAAAATAATTAAAGTACGCACAAAGAAGAAAGATCATGGAGTCCTTCCAAGTCAACTTGCAAGTCTTGCTCTTCCAATATCGGTTAATAGTCTCCACATGACTTTAGACACGCACTGATAAATTTAAAGAGATAGAATACGATCAATGCATGTCGGGTATATCTATCATAGGATATATAATGTAAACTAATCTGCTTTTACACAAAAGCATGTTACTAATTTCCAACATTTGTCTTATCTATTCGTACTCCTTTTTCTTTCTTTCATGTTCTGAAGTTTCCAAACCTGCTACTTTAATAAACGATGTAACCTTTCTCCACCATCTTTTTATTGCCAAAGTTTTAATTTACTATCAAACTGCATGGGGATGAATAATGATACTCCACGTGGAATTTGTATGCAATATGCGATAAGAAACCATGGTGGACGAACTGCTATTGTCAATAACAGAGGGTATTAAAGCCAACTACTATAGTAAATTTTTCTTCATCATTTCCCTCTTCTATATACTACTAACACAATGCTCATATTCTCAATGTCACACAACAAAATAATGATCATGTCTTTCCTCATATTTCTCCTATCTTTCGCTTCACTAACCTTGGCTGTACGTGTATCCTTGAGTTCAGAGACCGATAAGATTGCATTGCTTTCTTTGAAGGACAAGCTTACCAATGGTGACCCTCATGCTCTGCCATCATGGAATCACTCTCTCCATTTCTGTCAATGGGAGGGCGTTACATGCTGTCGCCATTGCAAGAGAGTCTCATCCTTGCAACTTCAAAATCAATATTGGGGTGGTACACTTTCGCCATCCTTGGAAAATCTAACGTTCCTAAGGATGATCAATCTTACTAACATCTACTTGCATGGTGAGATTCCAAGAGAAGTTGGTCATTTAAAGAGGTTGCAGATTCTTGATTTGACGCAGAATAATCTTCATGGTCAAATTCCTTTGGAGATAATAAATTGTTCAAGCCTCCAGGTAATTATATTATTGTACAATAATCTAAGTGGCAAAGTTCCTTCATGGTTTGGTTCTATGAAGCAACTTACTCAACTAGTGCTTGGAGCCAACGGTTTTGTTGGCAGTATCCCATCTTCTTTGGGAAATCTTTCATCACTTGAGAAGTTGTCACTTGCATACAATCATTTGGAAGGACCCATAACTCCATCTTTGGGTAGGTTGTCAAATTTGAAATTTTTGTTTTTGGGGGTAAATAATTTGTCTGGCCAAGTCCCTCCTCCGCTTTATAACCTTTCAAATCTTCGATTTCTTTCACTCACGAAAAATCAGTTGGTGGGTACTGTTCTCTCGAATATACCAACGGCTTTTCCCTATCTTGAGGCTTTTCAGGGTGGAATGAACAGATTCACTGGTACTTTGCCATCTTCAATGTTCAACCTTTCTGAACTATACGAATTTGATATATCAGGAAATGGTTTTCATGGACCAATTTCTCCTGCTATAGGAAGTTTACACAAACTCCAGTCATTTGGGGCTGGACATAACAGATTCGGAAGTGGAAGAGCTGACGATTTGAATTTCCTTTCCTCGTTACAGAATTGCACTCAATTGAAAAGGCTTGGTCTTGATAGCAATTATTTAGGCGGTATATTGACAGATCTTATAGGCAACTTATCAAGCAATCTCGTTATGCTTTATATGGGGTCCAATCAAATATCTGGAAGGATACCTGATGGAATTGGAAAACTAATTAACTTACAATTACTTGGTATGGAGAATAATTTCCTTGAGGGAACAATTCCATATTCAATTGGAAAACTAAAGAATCTAGTATGGTTGACGTTGGGGAGAAATAAGTTGTTTGGCAACATTCCTCTTGTTATTGGTAACCTTACTATGTTGTCTGTAGTTGGTCTGGAGTCAAATAAATTTGAAGGATCCATTCCTTTTACACTTGCAAATTGCACCAAGATGGAGAAATTTTATGTTAATAATAACAGCTTAAGTGGTAATATACCCATTCAAACATTTGGCTACCAACAAGGTTTGATAGAGCTTTACCTATTTTCCAACTCCTTTACAGGCTCCATTCCTTCTGATCTTGGCAATTTGAACCATCTTTCCATCTTGTATTTACAAGAAAACAAGTTGAGTGGTGAGATTCCCATAGAACTTAGTGGTTGTTCTGCTCTATCAAAGCTCATGCTAGAAAGAAACTCATTCCATGGAAGTATACCTTCATTCTTAGGGTCTCTATTGTCCCTTGAAATCTTAGACCTTTCTCATAACAACTTCTCAAACACAATTCCGCATGAACTCATGAATCTCACGTTGCTGAGTACTTTGAACTTATCTTTCAACCATCTCTCTGGCGAAGTCCCCGTAGGAGGAGTATTTAAAAACATTACAGCAATATCACTCACTGGAAACAAACATCTTTGTGGTGGGATACCTCAACTGAATCTTCCTCCATGTCCTGTGTTGCCTTTACAGAAGAAACACAAGAGATCTATTAAGAAGAGAGTCATCCTCGCCATTGCATTGGGAGGTATACTAATCACTTTTGTAACTTTTATCAGTATATATCTTCTCAAGAAGAAGGCAAAAAAGTTATCCATTAAATCGTTAGCTTTGCAATATGGCTATGTGAAGGTTTCCTATGGAGAGCTACATCAAGCAACCAATGGATTTTCTTCATCCAATTTAGTTGGCACAGGAAACTTTGGTACTGTTTATAGAGGAGACCTTGTTCATTTTGAGAGACCTGTAGCTGTGAAGGTGTTGAATCTTCAAAGACGTGGGGCATCAAAGAGTTTCGTGGCCGAATGCAAAGCTCTAGGAAAAATCAAGCACAGAAACCTTCTCAGCATACTGACTTGTTGTTCAAGTGTTGATTACGAAGGGAATGATTTCAAGGCCATAGTGTTCGAGTTCATGTCTAATGGGAGTCTTGAAACCTTGTTGCACACCAATACTGAAGATAGCGAGTTCACAAATCTGAGTCTCAACCTTATGCAAAGGGTAAATATTGCTCTTGATGTGGCTTTTGCATTGGATTATCTTCACAATGATTCATGGGAAGCTGTAATTCATTGTGATATTAAGCCAAGCAATGTTCTACTTGATGATGACATGGTTGCCCACTTGGGAGACTTTGGATTAGCTAGATTCATTCATGATACCACAAGCCATTCTAGCAGTAATCAAGCAAGCTCTTCTGTAGTTAAGGGAACCATTGGATATATTCCACCAGGTAAGTTTCTTTTAACATTGTCTTTTGTAAAAACTTTTCTTTTATTTCTTCTTTTGAATATTGCGGCAACAAGACAATTTGTTATATTAAATTCATGCTTTTCTTTTGACTTGAAATTTTCATCTTGATATATGATTACACCAAATTAGTTACTGCTCAGATATTCCCATGTCCGAAGCAATCTAATCCTCAAGCATTTATGGAAATCAACCCCATAATATTGAACTGCAAATAATTAGTTTATAATGATGATATCATTGCATTATTTCTACTCTCTTTTCCTTCAATTTTTTGTTTGAATCAAACAGAGTATGGAGCAGGCAGCTCAGTGTCACGAGAGGGAGACATGTATAGCTATGGAATTCTTCTTCTAGAGATGATCACCGGAAAGAAGCCAACTGATAGTATGTTTGGTGAAGGCCTAAGCCTACACATATTCTGTAACATGGCAATTCCAAAAAGAATCAGTGAGATTGTTGATTCGAGATTGCTATTTCCATGGCCAATTGAAGAAAAAGAAAAAAGGAGGGCCACAAGACAGCCAAAGATGGAAGAGAACTTGAGTGAGGAATGTGTAGCATCCTTTGCTAGGATTGGAGTTGCATGTTCTCAAGAGATTCCTAATGAGCGGATGAGCATAAAAGATGTCATAACCGAATTGTATGCAATTAAACAGAAGCTATCCTGCTAATGACATCCATTGTCAATTGTGATGACAACTGGCAATAGCATTTATACATTTTCTTAGTCTCTTGCTTTTGTGTTCTCTATCAGTGTGTTTTGTATCAAGTTAATGTGCTTTAATTGTCTTCTGCGTCAAAATACTTAATATAGTGCATGTTATCAGTGTGTTGTATATCAGTTAATGTGTTGTGTATTAGTATATCAGTGTGTCAGTTGCATCAGTTTAATGCTTTATATATCTTCAATTAATATCTATTTATTTCTATCCATTTATCGGATTTTTTTTTATAATAAATATAATAAATATAATATTTACCAAATTAGACACGGGCGGGGAAAATTACAAATATAGGCTCTTGTATCTTAACACTGGCTAGGCAGGCGCAATATGATATTTTCGAATAAATTGGGCCATCCTAGCCCGTGTTAGTGCCTTTTTTTGGCTTGTTCCTAACACGGGCTTGGGAAGCCCGTGTTAGGCCCTGATCCATTTTGTTTTCATTGTAACACGGGCTAGGGCACACCAAGTTAGCCAAATTTCTACTCCCTAGCCCGTGTTAGGAAGCTTTTGGAAAAAATGGGCCAGAAAGGAAGCTTTCGGAGCCTGAGTATGAAGCCATGCCCATGATGCTGATCAGCTTTTCCAGCATGACCTTTGCCCACTAATTTGGAAATATCTTGAGCTACAGAAGTCCAAAAGATCGGATTCAAATTGTGCTGGAAAGCTTACGTCCGGGGCTTCGATTTGGTATATAAATGTATATGGTTGACAATAGATTTGAGCCTAGAACAACCCTGGGAAAGTTGCAGCAGCGAAGTCCACGCATATGCGTGGATCAACAGCCCTAGGCGCCCAGAATCAAGCCTAGGCGTGGCCCCTATCCTTGACTATCCACGCATATGCGTGGAAGTCCACGCATATGCGGGGATCAACAGCCCTTAGCCCATGAATGCTTTGGTGAGTTTTCCAGCATGACCTCTCTGGACTAAAATGGCAATAACTCGAGCTACAGAGCTTCAAACGATGCAACTCCACCTTCATTTGAAAGCTAACATCTGGGGCTTCGCGTCGATATATAATAATCCATAGTTGACACTTGATATGAGCGCCGAAACACCCTGGAAAGACAACACTGAAAACCT
>JASCZI010090764.1:58616-75105 GCA_036250425.1 Stylosanthes scabra
TCTCTTAAATACTTTTAATGTTACAAAATCTTTTCTTTAGTATATCAACAATTTCATCTTCTTAATTTACATTAATAACATTTTTATTCTTTATTTTAAATGCTTCTAACATTACAAAGTTTATCACTTATAATATTTATTGGATAATAATTAATTCCATCTCATCCTCTTGATAACCTTTTATTGTTTTTTTTTTCTCATTCTGATAGGTTATTAGAGATCTTTTGTGATTATACAAAATCCTTTGGTAATTTTCTTATCTATTCATACTTGTATATATGTAACCTTTCAATCATTTGGAAATCAATAATAAATTTACACACTTCCGTCACAAACCTTGTCTTTATTTATTTATTTTCTTATTAATATTCTTTAACTCTTTGAGTTATATAATGCATATATTTATTATGATCTCTCTAGCATTTAAATTATAGAAATAGTGATAGAAAATTTTGAAAAAAGAAAAGTCTGATATAATAACCCTGAAATGAAGTACAAAAGAAATCTAAAGGACTTTATTTTTTATTAACTTATTTACTACTACACAGTTCCTTTCAGATATAAAAGTTTAAAAAATCAAAATATAAAAGTTTTTTTAAGTTTTATGTTATTTATTTAGGAGAGATCGTATTTTGGTTTAAAGTTATGCATATTTTTTTTCTTTAGCATTTTTTGACTCATCTATTTTGAGCATTATAAATTTTTAAAGTTACAACAATCTTGGATCTTTAGTATACTTTAAGCAATATATGTTTTGAAAATCAAATTCTATTTTCATCTTGAGTATTTTGTTCAAAAAGAAAAAAAAATTAAATTTATTTTCATGTTTATCGACAGCTCAACTGAGACTTAGTATAAGTAATATATATTAGATATTCAAGATTTTAGAGATAATAAGTCGTGGAGAAATATCACTCATTGAAATAGGTGATTCTTAACTAAATTTATTATAGCAAGTGGAAATAATTAATTTGAGTTGGAGTGTTTTATTAAAATTTAACGTTGAACATGAAAGCGCGCATGTCGCATGACGCAGATTTAAATTAAAATGAAAGTACACAGAAGATAGATCATGGAATCCAATAATGCAACTCTTGGTCTTCCGCCCACTCTATCTCTTTCCATTGACAACCACACATGTTTCAAATATTGTGTACTCTAGATATCGTCAGTCACCACATTACATTTCACACTGCCCAATCTAAAATGATGGAGTTCTGTCAATGTCGGCGGCCATAATGATCATACCATATATTACTATTATTTCTCACAATTATTTCTAAGCACTAATTGGCGGCTAACGTTTTTATTTAGGTTTATTAACTTTACACTGAAGCAAATTAGAAATCTATATTACAGAGAGTATTCAACTATTCAAGCAAACTACTATAGTATATTTTTCTTCACCATTTCCCTCTTCCATATACATAAACACAATGCTCATATTCTCACTGTCACACAATATAATATCTATCATATTTCTCCTATGTATCGCTTCACAAACCTTGGCTGTGCATGTATCCTTGAGTTCAGAGACTGATCAGATTGCATTGCTTGCTTTGAAGGACAAGTTTGCCAATGGTGACCCTCATGCTCTCCCATCATGGAATGAGTCTCTTCAATTCTGTCAATGGGAGGGCGTTACATGCAGTCGCCGCCGAATGAGAGTTTCAGCCTTGCAACTTCAAAATCAATACTGGGGTGGTACCCTTGCACCATCTTTGGGAAATCTAACATTCCTCAAGGAGATCAATCTTACTAACATCAAGTTGCATGGTGAGATTCCAAGAGAAGTTGGTCATTTAAAGAGATTGCATATTCTAGACTTGAGGCAAAATAATCTTCATGGTCAGATTCCTGTAGAGATAATAAACTGTTCATCACTTAAGGTAATTATATTGCAGTACAATAATTTAACTGGAAAAATTCCTTCATGGTTTGGTTCTACGATGCAAGTGACTCGACTGTCGCTTGCATTCAACAATTTTGTTGGTAGTATTCCGCCTTCTTTAGGAAATGTTTCATCGCTTGAGAAGTTGACACTTGCATACAATCATTTGGAAGGAAGCATACCTCCAGCTTTGGGTAGGTTGTCAAAATTGACATTTTTGTCTCTGGGTGTAAATAATCTTTCTGGCCTAATTCCTCCTTCACTTTACAACCTTTCAAATATCCAAACTCTTTCAATCACTCAAAACCAGCTAGAGGGTAATCTTCTCATGAATATACCAATGGCTTTTCCCAATCTTCAGATACTTACATGTGGACTGAATCGATTCACTGGTACTTTCCCATCTTCAATCTCCAACCTTTCCGAATTACAACTGTTTGATATAATAGCAAATGATTTTCATGGACCAGTTCCCCCTACTCTAGGAAGTTTACACAAACTTACGCTTTTTCATGTCGCCCGTAACAGATTCGGAAGTGGAAGGGATGATGATTTGGATTTTCTTTCGTCGTTACAGAATTGTACTCAATTGCAACAACTTGCCATTGAAATCAATAAGTTTGGCGGTATATTGATAGAAGATCTCATAGCCAACTTATCAAGCAGTCCTGTTTGGCTTAGTATGGGGTCCAATCAAATATATGGAAGGATACCTAAAGAATTGGAAAACTAGTCAACCTACAATTACTTGGCATGGAGAACAATTCCCTTGAGGGAACAATTCCATATTCAATTGGAAAGCTAAAGAATCTGGTACAATTGACGTTGGAGGGAAATAAGTTGTTTGGCAACATTCCTCTTGTCATTGGTAACCTTACTATGTTGTCTTTACTTGATCTGAGCTCAAATAAATTTGAAGGATTCATTCCTTTTACACTTGCAAATTGCACCAACATGCAGAAATTTTATGCTAATAATAACAACTTAAGTGGTAATATACCAAATCAATTATTTGGCTACCAACGAGGTTTAGTAGTGTTGTCCTTGACCTCTAACTCCTTTAATGGCCCCATTCCTTCTGATCTTGGTAACTTGAAGCATCTTTCCATCCTGAGTTTGGAAGAAAATAGGTTGATTGGTGAGATTCCCATGGGACTTAGTGCTTGCTCCGCTTTAACGGAGCTTACACTAGAAAGAAACTCCTTCAATGGAAGTATACCTTCATTCTTGGGATCTCTACTATCCCTTGAAATCTTAGACCTTTCTCTAAACAACTTCTCAAGTACAATTCCTCATGAACTTGTGAATCTCACGTTGTTGAATATTTTGAACTTATCTTTCAACAATCTCTCAGGTGAAGTCCCGGTAGAAGGTGTATTTAAAAAAATCACGGCAATATCACTCACTAGAAACAAACATCTTTGCGGTGGGATTCCTCAATTGAATCTTCCTCCATGCCCTGTGTTGCCTTCACAGAAGAAACACAAGAGATCAATTAAAAGGAGAGCAATAATCCTCATCGTTGCATTTGGAGGGGTCCTAATCTCTTTTATAACGTTTATCAGCATATATCTTCTCAAGAAAAAGGCAAAAAAGTTATCATCTACTTCTCTAGCTTTACAGTATGGCTATGTGAAGGTTTCTTATGGAGAGCTACATCAAGCAACAAATGGATTTTCTTCATCCAATTTAGCTGGCAAAGGAAACTTTCGTACTGTGCATAGAGGAACCCTTGTCTATTTTGAGAGACCTGTTGCTGCCAAAGTGTTGAACCTTCAAACACACGGGGCGTCAAAGAGTTTTGTGGCTGAATGCAACGCTCTAGGAAAAATCAAGCACAGAAACCTTGTCAGCATACTGACTTGTTGTTCAAGTGTTGATTACAAGGGAAATGATTTCAAGGCCATAGTGTTCGAGTTCATGTCTAATGGGAGTCTAGAAACCTTGTTGCACAACAACGTTGAAGATAGCGAGTCCACAAATCTGAGTCTCAACCTTATACAAAGGGTAAACATTGTTCTTGATGTAGCTTTTGCATTGGATTATCTTCACAGTGATTCATGGGAAGCTGTAGTTCATTGTGATATTAAGCCAAGCAATATTCTACTTGATGATGACATGGTTGCCCACTTGGAAAACTTTGGATTAGCTAGACTTATTCATGGTCCTGCAAGCCGTTCTAGCAGTGGTCAATCAAGCTCCTCTGCAATTAAGGGAACCATCGGATATATTCCACCAGGTAAGTTTCTTTTAGAAATGTTTTGCTTATATTTATTTGTTTGCATGTTATAGCGACAAGACAATTTGTCTTATTAAATTCATATTTTACTATTGACATGGTATTTTCATCTATATAATCAGATGAAATTAGTTGCAGCTTAGAGTTCTCTCTATCTTTGAGTAATTTTATTACCAATTTTTATTGCAATCAAGCCCTTAATATATTTAATTTATTGAACTGAAAATAATTAGTTTATGATGATGATATTATTGTATTATTTATGTTCTCCCATCCTTCATTTTGGTGTGTGAATCAAACAGAGTATGGAGGAGGTGGATCAGTGTCAAGAGAAGGAGACATGTATAGCTACGGAATTCTTCTTTTGGAGATGCTCACTGGAAAGAGGACAACTGATAGCATGTTTGGTGAAGGTCTAAACCTTCACAGTTTCTGTAACATGGCAATGGCAGAAGGAATCATTGAGATTGTTGATTCAAGATTGCTCATTCCAATTGATGAACAAGATCAGGGAAGAAGGGTCATCACAAGGCAGCAAAACATGGAAGACACCGTTCGTGAGTGTCTTGTGTTGTTTGCTAGGATTGGGATTACATGTTCTAAGAATCTCCCTCTCGGCGAATGGGCTTAAAAGATGTGATAATGGAGTTATAAACAAAAGCTACTTTCATAAAGAGCTGTTTTTCATAAAAACAAAATAATGAGCTGCTTTCTCTATATATATTTGGTAGTATGATTGCTTCTCTATGTTTTCTGTACTGTATCCTTTACAAGAATCAAGGAATAAGTTTTGTAAGTGGTTGGATTTGTCCACTCCACTTGATTTTCTTTTCAAACTATTGTTTTGGTGTCATTGTCACCAAGTCCCCACGCCAAATGCAATTCTTGGATTTACATTTGCCTCATCATATTTGTTAGGTTTTTCTTCAAACATTATTGGCGTGTGTTAGGGGGCAATTCTGCCCTTTCCTTACTCATTTCTATTTTCTAGACCAACACTATCATTCACTGCTGACCTCTACCTTGACTGATAAACGCAGAACAGAAACATAGTCTTAACCCAAAATTAGATAATTCAGTTTTCTATTTTTTTTTTTTCGTGAATAATATCTTGTATTGAGCTAATAGTTAATATATAAGTTTGATGCCACTTACTTCTTGTTGGTATTATTAAAAAAATGAATAATTAAAGAATATTCTAAAATGTGATTTATGGAAAACATCCACATGTGTGAATATCTGTGGTTTTTCTTGTGGATATGTGTGATTTTCTTTTGGTGGGTGACATCTGGCCAACCTTTTTAGTCTTAGGAAGCTTGTCTTTTTAGTTGTAGGGATAAAGCTAACCATCTGCAGAATCACTTACCCCAAAAAAAGGTGTCACTTAGGACATTAATTTGGTACAATTGAGACTAATGGAGAGAATAACAATTTTTGAAGCCCATGTTAATTTTTTTGAATGATGGGTTTTTGGGCTAGGGTAAGTTCATATCTAGCTATTATATTATTATATCTAATGTAATTTTGTCCCTATTCATAAATATTCTTCATTTTATAATACCAACAATATATATACATATCCTTCCCTTTTTCAAACAATCAATTGAAGATCAAATATTTTATTCAGCCATATAGAAAAATAACAAAATCTCACTAATATTTTATTTAACGCCATTTTTTACAATAAATTAATTACTATTTTAAATTTTATCTATTTATTAATTACTTAATTTATATCTATTTTATTATCATATAATAATATCAGTGTCATATACCTTTACAGGTTTATTTAATTTGTAATACATTGGTAATATTCAATTCAATAAAATAAATGTTGCACGTCAAAGAAATACCTAATTTAAATTCAATGAGCATCAATTCTGCATCATTCATAAATAAAACAACTAAAATACACATACTCTTTTCTTTGTTTGGTTTATCAAATACAAATTATTTTGAAAACATACAACTACATGGTTTGTATATATAGTGATTATTTTGAAAATAGAATTTTCCTTCATAAAAAATCGCTTCACAGATAAAGTTAAAATATGTTGGATTCTTTTTATTTATTATTTACTAAAATAAATATCTTTAAAAAATTTACCAAAATATATTTCGTTATCAGTGCCTGGGCAGAGGACGCAGCACTGGACACAAGTATGTAAGCTAGTGCTACATGCACGCGGCATTGGTGCAAAAGGCCAATCAAAGCCAGTGTCGCGACCACTAACAGCAGCATTGGCTTGAAATAACTCATTTAGTTGATAAATGATTTAGTGGTGCTCTCTGTATGTACATGTTTTTTCAGTTCAATTTGGATTGATTTGAAAGACAAAATAAATATAATTTGAATGTTACAAATTTTAAATTTTATAATTTAAATAATTTTAATTATTAATTTTTCTAAACCTAAATTAAATTTTTTATTTTTATACTTTATATTTTATGGCCCACTCAACTGAATGCCTAATTTTTACTAACTTCGGCCTCGTTCAATCAGCCCATATTCCGTCAAAAATATTAACCCCCTTTATTTTTTTACTTCATTTACATAATCCATCTAATTCTAAACACACTATTGTACATGTGCAGTGATATTCCTCACTTTTCATTCACATCCCATTAAAAGGAGCAATGGAATCTGTTTAAGATTAGGTAAATAATAACACGCGTAATATAATCTCAAAAGCCAACATAAATTCACAAATGTGGATGTTTTTCCTCAACCACATCAGAGAATTTCCCAAGTTCAAAATGCTAAATTAAGAAGCAACATTTAAAGTTATGCTAAGTGGGCTAATTTGCAAATTGCAATACATTTCATTTGTGTAAATATTCATAGAGTTAGATGTTTAATTCTCATGCTATTTAGTAGTATTCATATACTAAAACAATATCAATACATATATATATATATATATATATATATATGATTAAGAAATATTAAAAAAAAAATTTGTGACTATTAAAAGCTTAAGATTATGAAGAAAAAATAAGAGAGTTTATATAAGGATTAACTTGATTTAATTTTTAAAATTTTATGAATTAAAATGATACACGCGTATATTTTGAAAGACTAATTTGATTTATATAAATTTATGACAATACATAGATGACATAATATGTCAACCAATCATGACACATGGCTTTTAACATAACACATCATAATTTAATTGATAAAAGTTTTAATTTATCTTATAATTATATTTTTTAGGAATTATAGTATGACTAACAAAATTTTAAAAATTAATTTGAAAATTAAATTACTTTGGTGAAGAATTTAAATATTCACTCTAGGAAAGCAAAACAAACACAAGGTGGGCTGCCATTGTATTAAATTAATTGAAGTACACACAAAGAAGAAAGATGGTGGAGTCCTTCCAAGTCAACTTGCAAGTCTTGGTCTTCCAATATCAGTTAATATCCACTCTCTTTCCATTCAATGGAGAAAATTTTCAAGGGTTTGCACTTTGCAGCATTCTTCAACTCATCATTCCCTCATATATATGTACCATCATTTTCTTTTCTTTATGGTTAGTCTCCGCATTACTTTAGAAACTGAACAATTTAAAACGATAGAATGCGATCAATGTTCCATATCTGTCATAGCATATATAATATATTATGTAAACTAATCTGCTTTTGCACAAGCATGTTACTAGCTTCGTACATTTGTCTACCTATTCATACTCCTTTTCTTTCTTCCATCTTCTAAAATTTCCAAACCTGCTATTTTAATAAACCATCTAACCTTTCTTCACCATTTTTTTATTGCCAAAGTTTAAATTCACCAAGAAACTGCATGAGGATGAATAATGATACTCCGCGTGGAATTTATATGCAATATGCAATAATAAGAAACCATGGTGGCCGAACTGCTATTGTCAATGGTAGACTGTTAATCTATTGCTGTAAGGCTTTAATTTGTATATATATATATGAATTAATAACAGAGAGTATTCAAGCCAACTACGATAGTATATTTTCTTCACCATTTCCCTCTTCTATATACTAACACAATGCTCATATTGTCACAGTCACACAACAAAATAATGATCATGTCTCTCAATATATTTCTCCTACGTATGGATTCACAAACCTTGGCTGTGCATGTACCCTTGAGTTCAAAGTCCGATAAGATTGCTTTGCTTGCTTTAAAGGACAAGCTTACCAATGGCGATCCTCATGCTCTGCCATCATGGAATCAGTCTCTCCATTTCTGTGCATGGGAGGGTGTTACATGCAGTCGCCCACACATGAGAGTCTCAGCCTTGCAATTACAAAATCAATACTGGGGTGGTACTCTTGCACCATCCTTGGGAAATCTAACATTCCTCAAGGAGATCAATCTTACCAACATCAACTTGCATGGAGAGATTCCAAGAGAAGTTGGTCATTTAAAGAGGTTACATATTCTTGACTTGAGGCAAAATAATCTTCAAGGCCAAATTCCTATGGAGATGATAAATTGTTCAAGCCTTCAAGTAATTGCGTTGTATTACAATAATCTAACTGGCAAAATTCCTTCATGGTTTGGTTCTATGATGCAACTTACTGTACTTGGGCTTGGAGCCAACAGTTTTGTTGGTAGCATCCCAGCTTCTTTGGGGAATCTTTCATCGCTTGAATTGTTGTCAATTGCTTACAATCATTTGGAAGGGTCCATAACTCCAGCTTTGGGTAGGATGTCGATTTTGAAACTTTTGTATATGGGTGTAAATAATTTTTCTAGCCAACTCCCTTCTTCACTTTACAACCTTTCAAATATTCAAGAGCTTTCATTCACGGATAACCAGTTAGTGGGTACTCTTCACTCAAATCTACCTATGGCTTTCCCCAATCTTCAGATTCTTGAATGTGGAGGGAACCGACTCACTGGTACATTCCCATCTTCAATATCCAACCTTTCCGAACTGCAAGTGTTTGATTCATCCGAAAATGATTTTCATGGACCGATTTCTCCTACCCTTGGTAGTTTACCCAAACTTCAGCTTTTTAACGTCGGTCATAACAGATACGGAAGTGGAAGAGCTGACGATTTGGATTTCCTTTCTTCCTTAAAGAATTGTACTCAATTGCAAGTACTTGCCATTGAAAACAATTATTTGGGGGGTGTATTGACAGATCTCATAGGCAACCTATCAAGCAATCTCTTTTGGCTTTCTATGGGGGCCAATCAAATATATGGAAGGATACCTGAAGCAATTGGAAAACTAATCAACCTAACATTGCTTGGTATGGATGCAAATTCCCTTGAGGGAACAATTCCATATACAATTGGAAAGCTCAAGAATCTGGTAGGGTTGTCGCTGGGGGTAAATAAATTGCTTGGCAACATTCCTCTTGTCATTGGTAACCTTACTATGTTGTCTGAAGTTGGTCTGGAATCAAATAAATTTGAAGGATTCATTCCTTTTACACTTGCAAATTGCACCAAGATGGAGAGATTTTATGCTCATGATAACAACTTAAGTGGTAATATACCCACCCAAATATTCAGCTACCAACAAGGTTTAGTAGTGTTGTCCTTACATTCCAACTCATTTACTGGCCCAATT
This sequence comes from Stylosanthes scabra, assembly GCA_036250425.1. NCBI lineage: Eukaryota > Viridiplantae > Streptophyta > Magnoliopsida > Fabales > Fabaceae > Stylosanthes > Stylosanthes scabra. Next base: position 68,308 of record JASCZI010090764.1, read on the forward strand.
CCTTTTGATCTTGGCAACTTGAAGCATCTTTCCATCCTCCGTTTGCAAGAAAACAAGCTGACTGGTGAGATTCCCATGGGACTTAGTGCTTGCTCTGCTTTAACAGAGCTCGCACTAGGAAGAAACTCGTTTCATGGAAGTATACTTTCATTATTGGGATCTCTACTATCCCTTGAAATCTTAGACCTTTCTCATAACAACTTCTCAAGTACAATCCCGCATGAACTTGTGAATCTCACGTTGCTGAATACTTTGAACTTATCTTTCAACAATCTCTCTGGTGAAGTCCCAGTAGGAGGCGTATTTAAAAACATCACAGCAATATCACTCACTGGAAACAAACATCTTTGTGGTGGGATTCCTCAATTGAATCTTCCTCCATGCCCTGCGTTGCCTTTACATAAGAAACACAAGAGATCGATTAAGAAGAGAGTCATCCTCACCATTGCATTTGCAGGGTTTCTAATCATTTTTGTAACTTTTATCAGCATATATCTTCTCAAGAAAAAAGCAAAAAAGTTATCCATTAAATCCCTAGCTTTGCAATATGGCTATGTGAAGGTTTCCTATGGAGAGCTACATCAAACAACCAATGGATTTTCTTCATCCAATTTAGTTGGCACTGGAAACTTTGGTGCTGTGTATAGAGGAACCCTTGATCATTTTGAGAGACCTGTGGCTGTGAAGGTGTTGAATCTTCAAACACGTGGGGCATCAAAGAGTTTCGTGTCCGAATGCAAAGCTTTAGGAAAAATCAAGCACAGAAACCTTGTCAGCATACTGACTTGTTGTTCAAGCGTTGATTACAAAGGGAATGATTTCAAGGCCATAGTATTCGAGTTCATGTCTAATGGGAGTCTTGAAACCTTGTTGCACAACAATGTTGAAGATAGCGAGTCCACAAATCTGAGTCTCAACCTTGTACAAAGGGTAAACATTGCTCTTGATGTGGCTTTCGCATTGGATTATCTTCACAATGATTCATGGGAAGCTGTAGTTCATTGTGATATCAAGCCAAGCAATGTTCTACTTGATGATGACATGGTTGCCCACTTGGGAGACTTTGGATTAGCTAGACTCATTAATGATGCCACAAGCCATTCTAGCAGTAATCAAGCAAGCTCCTCTGCAATTAAGGGAACCATTGGATATATTCCACCAGGTAAGTTTCTTTTAAACATATAACAATGTCTTTTGGAAATACTTTTCTTATATTTCTTCTTTAGCATATTGCAGCAACAAGACAATTGTTATATTAAATTCATGCTTTTCTTTTGACTTGAAATTTCCATCTAGATATATGATTACACCAAATTAGTTACAGCTCAGATATTCCCATGTCCTAAGCAATTTAATCCTCTAGCATTTATGGAAATCAACCCCATAATATATTTAATATATTGAACTGCAAATAATTAGTTTATAATGATAATATTACTGCATTATTTCTACTCTTTTTTCCTTCATTTTTTTGTTTGAATCAAACAGAGTATGGAGCAGGCAGCTCAGTGTCAATAGAGGGAGACATGTATAGCTATGGAATTTTTCTTCTAGAGATGGTCACTGGAAAGAAGCCAACTGATGGTATGTTTGGTGAAGATCTAAGCTTACACATGTTCTGTAACATGGCAATTCCAGAAAGAATCAGTGAGATTGTTGATTCAAGATTGCTCATTCCATGGCCAATTGATGAACAAGAAAGAAGGGGGGTCAGAAGACATCAAAACATGGAAGAGAATTTTACTGAGGAGTGTGTAGCATCCTTTGCCAGGATTGGAGTTGCATGTTCTCAAGAGATTCCTAATGAGTGGATGAGCATAAAAGATGGCATAACTGAATTGCATTCAATCAAGCAAAAGCTATCCTGCTAATAACAGCCGTTGCCAATTGTGATGACAACTAGCAGCAGCATTATACATTTTCTTAGTTTTATGTTCCTTTATGTTCTCTATCAGTGTGTCATCAGTTAATGTGCTTTAATTATCTTCTGCATCAAAAAACTTAATATAGTGCATGTTATCAGTGTGTTGTGTATCAGTTTATGTTCTCTAGTATATGTCATTTCCATCAGTTTAATGCTTTATATATCTTCAATTAATATCTATTTATTTCTATCCATTTATCTATCTATAAAGGGAATCATCGGATATGTTCCACCAGGTAAAATTAAAGTTCTTTTTAATCTCTTTTGGTAATATGTTGCTACTTCTTTTTTTCAAATGAATTCATGTTTTGTTAGATTTATGATACTATCATAATTACATTAATTTACTTATAACTAATCCTAGGCACATTAAGAATTAGATTTTTGCCTTATTATGACAATCAACCCCTTAAAATATCTATTTTCCTTCCTTTCATATTTTTTTTGGAACATACAGAGTATGGAGAAGGAGGGTCAATATCAACAGAAGGAGACATGTATAGCCAAGGAATTCTTCTTTGGGAGATAGTAACTGGAAAGAGACCAACAGATGTCATGTTTGGGGAAGCAATAAGCCTGCACAAGTTCTGTACATGGCAATTACAAGAGGGATCAATGAGATTGTTGATTCAAGATTCCTAACTCCATTTGACGAAGAAGAAAAAAGGACCATGCATCATCAAAACATTGAGGAGTGTTTAGTGTCCTTAGCTAGGATTGTAGTTGCATGTTCTCAAGAGTTTCCCACTCAACGGATGAACATTAAAGATGTGATCATGGAGCTGCATGCAATTAAACAAAAATTACTTCCATAGAAGGTATATAGGTTTTATTTTTATGAAAATAAATTAGGTGCTTTCACTTGCATTATTTACCTTGTATCCATATATAGCGTTCCGATTGCTTCTCTATGCTGTGTTCCACCTTTTACAATATCTTTCAGAAATGTTTTCTTTACATATTCTTATTTTCATATTGAAGCAACAAGCCAATCTGCCTTACTGAATTCATGTTTTGCTATTGACATGATATTTTCATCTATATATAATTACACTAAATTAGTTACAACTGCGAGTTCCCTAGTGCTAAGCAATTTACTTATCAAGTATTTATGGTAATCAACCCTTAAAAATATTCATTGAACTGAAAATACTTAAGTCTAAAATGATCACGTTATTGCATTATATATATATATAGAAATTTGATATGTTGATGTAATTTCTTGTGTGTGTTCTCTTCTCTACGCTTAACAAATATTAAGGAATGAATGATATTTGCTCACAAAATAATTACCAGTAATCCGTTCTCTTCAAACATATATATATATATATCAGACAGTAAAGTGAGATAACAATCCAAGAACACGATCCGCAATTAATATACACAAACAGAAAGGGGGAAAGAGAGGTTTAATTTGTGGATTTACCTGAACAGATGCAGGATCGTGAGGAATCAGAGTGAGTAAAGTGAGATAACAATCCAAGATCTAGAATGCTGAACAATGGAGCGACCAATGGAGTTGATCCAATCCTCCTTCTCCTTCTCCGAATCGTCGATGAAGTACATCGTGTCCGAGCGGGTGGACAGCTCGAACGCGCAAAGATCATGTTATTTTTTCAACTTAAAATTTAAAACATAACATACTATTAGCATGCCTCCCCTGTATTAAACCCATTAGCATGCCTCCTCTGTAGTTCACCTTTGTACCTGCCTCTCATTCATGCGCCTCCAGTGTGCCCTTTAACACCTAATAAAAATCATGCATATCATAAAAAGCATCAACACGGGGGCGTTAAAAATCATCACAGGATTTCTATGGAATTCAATATAAGACATAACCAAAAGGAAGCCAAAATTCGGATAATATAAAGCAAATAATTTTGATATCATCAAATCTAAAACCAACCAAATCACTACAATTTCACTTTCATTGCCTTGATTGATCTATCATAGGTGATAGCTGTTGAAACTGAACACAAAATATAATATTTTTCAGTTAAGAAAAAGCAGAAATGCTTAATAGGAATTAAAAAAATATAAAGGCAGTAATATAATACCTAGTTGCCGTATCTTAGCAGAATTTTTCGTTGCATGCATAAGGGCTGAAGCTCATTGTGCTTGTCCATGTTATGACTCACAGAATTCAGGTGTATGCTGTATAATTGTTGATGTAGTTTTTACTTCTGAACTTGGAACCTATTTATTGCTGTTGTTTCGTTTTGCTTGTCCCTCATTTCCATTTGGAATTGTTGTGACTTGTGAGTGTGGGTTTACCTTGTATTAATTAAAAAAAAAAAAACTATTTTCAATTTTGGGAAAATGACAAATTCGTTCTCGAACTTTTAAAATTTAAACAAAAATATCCATAAGAATTGGGAAATATTTAAAAGTCGCTCTGAAAAATTGAACATACAAGTCCCTCCGTTAGTTTGGGAGGGCAAAGTATAACAGATTTGACTTAAGTGGAATCCCACGTGGCCTAACGGTGCTAGAGTGGATTAAGCTTGTTAGTTTGGAATCAAAACGACATTGTTTTGCTAACTGCGTAATCCCTAACCCTAGAAATTGGAATTTTCTCCCCACCCTCCTCAAGCTCCAGGCGAAGTGGAAGATAAGTTAGGAAGACACAAAGCCTTAAGGCTCGAATGGGAGAGGTTAGAAGTCAAGAACTACAATAATCAATACAGTCGTGCAACAACCAAAATATCAGCTCTTTTGGAAATGGCCAAGTTCGATTTTGACATGCTTCAATCCTCCTACCAAATAGAATTAGGAGAAATGTCCATGTGATGAATTATTTAATTTGTGCACCATATCATATATATGATCATAAATAACAAATAATTTAACTAATTCATGCCTTGGTTAACGGTTGTTGTGACAATTTATTTATTTTGATTTTTTTTTAGGTGGTGGAAAGAATTAGGACTGATTGAGAGCCTTGGATTTGGTAGAGATAGACCAGAAGAGTGCTTCCTGTGGACAGTGGGGATTTTTGCACAACCACCGTTATTCAAACTGCCGTATTGAACTCACTAAACCATATGCATTTTGCTTGTTATGGATGATAATACCTATGGCTTTTCCCATGAACTTGTCCTTTTGGTCAAGGCAATCATTGGTTTCCATCTTTGTACTTTATATAATTATTTGGTTGGTTGAGTTCTCTGCCCTTAAAATTTAGGAATGAGTGATTCTGCTTTTGATATTCAATGAGCTCTCTACCCCTTTTATTTATGTGTCTTTGATTACTAACTTCGTAAATTATTGATTTAAAAAATATAATCTTATTATGTCCTTGATTATGCAGAGGAGAAAAATAATGCTTTAGAAAAGTAGGTAAGTTCACACATACTTTGTTTTGTTTGCATTTTGGCCAGTAGTTGTAGGATATGCATTCTATCTTGTCTCCAATTAGAAATGATGATGCAGCTGTTTGAAAGTTTAGTTGGAGAGTTTTGGAAGGGAGAGTTTTGGAACCATACTTTAGAAATCTTGTGCCTAAACATGAATTAAAGCCAAGAATCCTTCTCTCCAAGGTCCACATTCCTAATCTCAAAGCCAATCCCATCACCGTTCTCTTCTGTTTTACAATCTAACTTGTTTGTGTTTTGGAATTTCTTGTTCAGAAAGTGCAAACCCTACATCTCAATTTATTTTATTTTATTATTTTTGTTAAGGTCGAGTCATTTAACGATTATCCAAAGGAATTTGAATGGGGTGCTGAACCTCAATACACGAAGTAAGAAGATGTGCCTTCGAGGGTCAAGCTCTTCGGCGTGACCGAAAGCTATGACTGAGAAGGAGATTGATGTAGAAGAATGACCCTAGAAGCGCATAATTAGGATTATGGGATTCTAGGTTAAAGGTGAGGGGTAGGGTTAGATGTCGCGTACCTTGAGGGGGTGGTGCCCCCTGTTTATATAGTTTCAGGTGGTTGAATCAGGTGGTTGAGATCTTCATGGGATTTATCCTAATTGGATCGTATCTTTCCTGTTTTAGGTGATCCGTCTCTGCTTGTGGGCCACTCATTCATGGCCTTATTCCTTGAGAATTGGGCCTCGGGGCTGGCCCGTAACATTGTCCCCACTCGGGAGCTTGAGTCTTTTGGGTCCAAGCTTGCGAGGTGCTTTTTATTTTTGCCCTTTTAATGCTTTCCGGGTAGTTTTGTTGAATTCTTCCGGTTGCTGTCTTTCGTGTGACTTTCCGTTCTCTTTTATGCCGGGTGCCACGTGTCTTTTGTGGAGATTTTCTTTGAGAGAAAAAACGCTTTGTTTCTTTTTGCTTACGTGTCGAGGGGTAATGATGACTTTTTATTGGGCTTTGAGGGGGTGCGGTTTTCGAAGCGTCTGTAATCGTCCCATCAATCATCCTACCCTCTGAGTGCCTCAAGGCGTGTTTAAGAAGGCTTGGGAGACTCAAAAACACTTTTTCCTTTTCCTCATTTCCAAGCTTTCTCTCTTGAGTCTCTTTGTTGCTCTCTGAAGTTTCTTTCCAGCATCTCGTCGCCTTCTTCCCAAGTTTCTTCGTTACAGGTACTCTTCTTCTTTCTGCCCGCTTATTTGTGCTTTCGCTTTTCTACGCGCTTTTTGGTACTGCATTTTCTTGGTAGGGTTTGGTCTGGTCTTTTGGGTGCTGTTTCGTTCTTTTCGTTTGGCTTTTTCTTCTTCGCTGCCGTTTTTGTTGTCTCCGGTCGTCTCCTTTCCTTTCTTTTTTTTTTCTTCTTTCTTCTTCTCTTTTTATTTTTATTTTTTTTTATTATTGGCCGTGCTTGCCTTTGCAGGCTTATTTATTTCAAAAATGGCGAAGAAGAAGTCTTGCCAAAATGTCGTATTCCCCGCGTGCTTTCTCCGGCCGAGAGGGAGTTGTACGGT
>JASCZI010090764.1:75115-87098 GCA_036250425.1 Stylosanthes scabra
TTGCTTGCCTTTGCAGGCTTATTTATTTCAAAAATGGCGAAGAAGAAGTCTTGCCAAAATGTCGTATTCCCCGCGTGCTTTCTCCGGCCGAGAGGGAGTTGTACGGTTGGGTTTATCCGGAGGTTTTACTCAGTCCTCCGTTATCCCTTCCGACCACCTCCCCGAGCTTCGTCGTGAGATGAGGCTTACCCAGGACTAATCCTCGGAGAGGGAGTATGTGTTGGAAGCGGCTGGTCCTTCCGACCGATTGCCCTTCCAAGCTGCTGAGGACGGGACTCACTTTTTGTGGGCCTATGTAGAGTTATTTACTCGTTTGGGTGTCTGACTTCCTTTCTCCGATTTACAAAGGGAGGTTCTGACGCGGTGTCGAGTGGCGGCCAGCCAGCTCCATCTTAATGGGTGGGGCTTCTTCCGAACCTTTGAGCGCGTTTGTCTTCATTTTGGTTTTCGCCCATCTTAGCGCATTTTCTTGTATACCTATTAGTTGCATGCTCCTCCGCCTGGGACTGGGTTTTTGTCTTTCCGAGCTTACCAGGGGAAGCGGCTTTTTGACGCCTTTGAGGAGTCTATCCAGGAGTTCAAGTGGCATTACTTCAAGATTTTGCCACTGCCCGGTAGTCGTCCTTTTTGGCTTGATGATGAGGAGAAGTCGTTCCCCTGGGTGTATTGGAATTCCGAGATCAGGGAGTGTCGGATAACGACGCTAGATCCTCTGGAGACTTTGGCGTTCGAGTTCCTTCAGTCTCTTCCGGTTGGATTGGGGAAGAAGTCGAATTTCCGGTGTCGCTGGATCTTGGATCACAACGATGCCGAGGTTGGGGCATTCCTTGGTACTTCTTGCTCATTGCTCTTCTTGTTGGATGTTACAATACTCCACTATTGTTTGGAGTTTTGAAACTCCATTCTTTCTAAGTGAAAATTTTCATTAAATGCTCGTCTAGGAATACTACAAACACATTTATTTTTATTTTTAAATTATATTTTCATTAAATAACAAACACTTACAACAACAATAATAATAATAATAATAATAATAATAATAATAATAATAATAATACACCAACACCGGTAATAAGAAATTAATAATAATAATAATAACAATATAATAATACATCAATACAAACTATCACTATTAGTTTAATTTGATTGATGAGTTATATATATCAAAATATATGTCATTTTTATTTTTAATACATAACTTAATTCAATAAAATAATTAACATATTTTATAGTCTTGAGATATATAGTCAACAATAATAGATAACAAATTAAATAGTTATTGTTAGAAATTAATTGAACGCTAGCTACTCTAATGAATGTTATATAAGGGAATGTAAATGATGTTTTCTAAGATAACAAATTAAATATTTTTTCTTTTTGTTTTATTTTCTTTTACATTACTAAAATAAAAATGTTTTTTTGTTATACAAAAATTGCAATTTTATGATAAATATATATTTTATTTTTTATTTTTGTTTATGTTAGTGAATGATAAACATGTATTTTATTTTTTATTTTTGTCTATGGTAGGAAAAGTATCTAATAGTCCTTTAAGGATTATGAAAAAATATTCTAAATATGTGGCTGTGGTTATTTCTAATATTTACCCATATTTTTTTCATTTTAGAAATAACACTTGAAACCTTAGTAGACCACTAGATACTTTCACCACCTAAGAAATCTCCTTGAAATCTAATTTGTTACTTGAATAATTTATGATAAATATTTGTGAATTCAATTATTAGTAACTTATTAACCCAAACCAAATTATACGATTCGAGCCAAATTGACTCGCTCGACCCAAACCCGTCGAACTAGCGAGTTATATGAGCCGAGCCAAATTGACCCGCTTTTAAATGAGTTGTGATTTTATTGGCTTGACTCGCCCATATTTACAAGCGATCCAAGTCAACTCATGAATCGCGACTCGTTTGTATTGAAATTCGGATTGAAATTTTGGTGATTAACTCAATAAAGTACATCATTTTCGGTCATATAAATTCAAAATGTTTAAAAAAATGTTTTTCATTTTTGCATGTTATAACCTAAGATATAATAAAAAAATTTATTGAATTTTTTTATACCAACTATTGGGAAATATAAAAAGTAAAATATGCCATTTGTACTCTTTGTTACATAAAATTGTATTTTCTGATACATATATCTTTTGTACATTTATTGTACTTTCACCCATAAAAATAAGTCAAACATACTAATAATTAAAAAAAATTTTAACAAGTTAATTTAGTTAATGACACACAAACAAACACTTTATTTTTTTTATTATTTACTATCTAACCTTAATTTGAAATTTAAAAAATTTATTATAATTATTAAGAAAAACAATTGTGGTGTATTTTCAAAATAATTATAACAAATCTATCAAAATAATTAAAATAAGATTTTTTTTTATTAAAAAATCATAGACACCCTAAAAATTACAACTTTAAAATAGAGATTATTATTAAACTTTTATAATAACCAAATATTTTATAATAATAATATAATATACTTTTTTTCCTAATACTTTTAAAAAGTTTCAAAAATATCTTTAATGTTTATTTCTTTTAATTTAGTCTATAACATTTTAAATAAATTTCAATTGAATTAATACTACTAACCGAGATGCTGACGTGACAATTTTATGCTGACGTATTTAAGTCACATCATTGTATGATTGCCACATCGTATCCAGGGGTATAATTGAAATGTGAAAATTTTATTCTGACGTGGCAATTTTATACTCTTAGGTATGATATGACAATTCTATGCATAAAATTCTCATGTGATCATCTCTATTAACGATGTTAACTTTTAAGGGTATAATTGAAATTTATTTGAAACGTAAATAAATTAAATGTTAAGAAGACTTTTTAAATATTTTAAAATGTTTGGAACAAAATATATACTTTAGCCCTATTTATTATAATGAAATCAAATTAATTTTTTTAACTAAATTTAAATATCAATAGAAAAAAAACTTGTGTACAAATGATTTATAAAATTAACTACAAAAGTATTTAAATATTTTAAATTGAAATTCATAATTATACTTACTAATTCATTTATACAACACTAATTCAAAAAGTATTGTTGCTATTTAAATTTAGTACGTAATAACATATTTATATATATTAAAATCAGGGATGATATTCAAATTGATCACTGAAAAATATCGCGTTATTCAAATTGGTCCCCGGAAGATTTTATTAGTTATATTAGTCCTTGAAAGATACGATTTTCAATCAAATTGGTCCTTCTACCAATCAGATGATGACACGTCATCTTTAAATGCCACGTGGCACAAAATGATTGGATGACGTGTCATCTATCAACCAATCATTTTGTAACACATGTTATTTAATTGGTAAAAGGATCAATTAGACCAAGAATTACATCTTTCAGGGACTAATATAACTAACAAAATCTTTCGAAGACCAATTTGAAAAACACGATATCTTTCGGGGACCAATTTGAACATTAACCCATTAAAATCAAATTTAAATTTTTTTCTTTCTAATTCAATAAAATAAATTTAATTGTATAATAATATTTTTGTTATTCGAACAACACCGATGCAAATAGAGTTAAACTAGATATACACCAAAATCAATTACTAGTGTTAAAATACACAAATAGTATTTTTGTGGTATTTTGATGTGTAAATAGTATTTTTTTATATAAAAAATATTTTATTTTTTATTAATATTTAAATAAATATTTTAGAATGTTAAAATCGATAGTTTTAACTTTTTAAATTCAAATTTTTAATATTTAAAACAATTAAATAATTTTAATTCTAAAAACGTAGTTTTAGTTTTTAAATTAATTAAAAAAATTATTTTTTTATAATTAAATGAAAAAGAGTATATGGACGGATATATATATTGTTATTTTTTTAGTTAAAAAATAAACAAAACTTAAAAAGTTTTTTTTCTCTTTTTTATTAATTAAATTGCACTTCTTCTCTTTCTTATTAACGGCATTTCACTTCTTCTCTCTTCATTAACTGCATGCTACTTCTTTTAAAATTCTACTTTTTGTTAAGGAGTTTCAAAACTCCAAACCTTTGCGGAGTACCAAATCTGGCACCGTCTTTCTTCTTCTTCTTATGTGTTGTAATTTACTTTTGTTGTGGCGGTTTCTAGACGTTTTCTTGCTTTGCAGATAACTTGCTTGGAGACATGGAGAGGCAGAGTCGTTATGACCGCCTGCTGCAAAAAATGGCAGAGGTAGCAGGGGCAGGTCCTCGTTCCGTCCTTCCCCACGTTTGCCCTTCTCTCCCTGCTTCCGGGGAGTCGTCTTATGTCCCTCCGGTGCCTCCTTCTGTTCCCTCTGTTCCGGTTCCTCCGGCATCTTCTTCTGCCGCCACTAAGGGCCGGAAGAAAAACTCAGGTGCTACTACCACCAAACCCTTCTCTGTAGAGAAGGAGGAGGGTACTAAGGAGGATCCAGCTGCCGATCCGACTTAGGCGAAGCGAAAGCGGAAGGTTCCGGAAGTCTCTGCTGAAGAGGCTGCCTTGGGGCCGGATTCTGCTTGGGAGCATGAGGTGAATCCCATTGACCGTGCTTTCCCTCCGGACTACAACTTCCGGGCAGCCTTGGATGCTGGTCTTACCCAAGGCCCTGCTCGTGAGCTTCTCAGCCCTTTGCCTCCTGAACAACTCCTCGGGATCGCTCAGCTTCTGGCTTGCAAGCTTACTGCTTGCCTTCAGGTATGTTTTCGTCCTTTTTGTGTTCGTCTTTTTATTCGTTCTCACGGGGTTTTGTACTTATTTTTTATCTCGTTATTCCTTAGGTTGGTGTGGAGAATTCCTTTGCAGCGAAGGTGCGGATGGAGAAGGAATTGGCTGCTCCGCTTCTGAATTCGAAGATCAAGTCTTTGACTCAGGAGTTGGAACTCGCTGAGGGTGAGCGTCTTTCTGCCGTGGCTCGTATGAAGGAGGTGGAGGAAACGGCTAAGGTTCAGGCTGCGGAGCTCGAGTCCTGCCATGCTGCTTTGGAGCAAGAGCGGAAAAGGGCTGAGTTACTCGCTCAATCCTTGGCTGAGAAGCAAACGGCTTTGGGTGAGGCTGAGGCTGCCGCTGATCATTGGCAGGGTGAGTGGAAGTCCTTGGCTGAGGAGACTGGGGACATGGTCCAGGAGACTTTTGAGATTCTGATGGACCAGGTTCGCCATCTCAATCCAGCCATTGATTATTCTATGATCTCGCTGGACACTCGCTGGGACCCTAAGGCTAGAAGGATTTATAATCCTAAAGCTGAGGCCCAAGAGCAGTCGGAGCCTATAGCGGAGGAGCAACTGGAAACTCCGGCCGAAGACCAGCCGGATCCTGCAGTCGTGGTTCTTCCTGAAGCGGAGGGCGAGTCGGGGATTCCGGAGGAGTCGGTGGAGGTAGCTGCTCTTGGAGAGGGTGGGGAATGCCCCACTTAAATTTGTAATATTTTACTTAGAACACTTTTCTCTTTTTTGTTTAATTCGGATGACACTTCTTTGAGCCGATATTTTGGGGCTCTTTTTTGTGTATGTACTCTTTTGTACGTAATGTGTTTGTTTTTCGATATTTTGTTTTTATCGTTTCTTTGCAAAGCTTATTTTGTTTAAGTCGCATCTCATCGCCCGGGTGATCAGTCCGGGGTGGAGCGGCGGAGTTTGGTGCATCCGCTTTATAATGTTGCCCTTTTGGGTTATTTTCGTGCCACTTTGTATTAGGGCTCCCGGGCTCTTTGGCATTTCTAGTGAAATGCTCGAGTTTGTGTCTTTGTGATTGTTGGCTTGAATAGACTTCATTAAACAAATACTCTTAAAAATAAGTAGGTGCTTTTATTGATTCGGCCAATGTGTACGGAACGCTTACATGCCTCGTTAAAACCTTCCCATCCGAAAAATCGTTGTTTGGGGAAAAATGAAAGATGGGAGGAAAAAGAGTACATGCTACTACGTTCTACTATATGTGGTATTTCCTTAGGATGGATATGTGCCAGGTTCTCGGAACCTGGTCGCCTTCTAAGGTCTCGAGCTTGTAGGCACCTTTTCCGAGTGCTTCAACTACCCGGTAAGGGCTTTCCCAGTTTGCTCCTAGTTTTCCTTGGGTTGCGTTCTTTCCTCCTATGTCAGCTCGCCACATCACCAAGTCTCCATCTTCTAGGTCTCGCTTCTTGACCTTTTTGTTGTACTTGGCGGCTAGGAGTGTTTTTATCGCTTGCTGCCTTATTCTTGCCTCTTCTCGGATCTCGGAGACTAAGTCTGTCTCTGTTTCTCTTCCGCTTGGATTGCCTTCCGGGTCATAGGCTGATACCCGGGTGGTTTGTTCGGGTATTTCCAAGGGAATCATGGCCTCCGTCCCGTAGGTTAGCCGAAAAGGTGTTGCTCCCGTTGCCGACTGCTCTGAGGTTCTGTAGGCCCATAGTACACTTCCGAGCTCTTCTGCCCAATAGCCTTTCTTTTCGTCGAGTCTTTTCTTTAACCCGTTTAGGATTACTTTGTTCGTGGCCTCGACCTGACTGTTTGCCAACGGGTGTTCCACGGATGAGAACTGTTGGTGGATTTGAAATCCTTCTAGGAATTCTCTGAACTTCTTATCCATGAATTGTGTCCCGTTGTCGGATGTTATGATCCTCGGGATTCCAAACCTGGTGATGATGTTGTTTCATACGAACTTCTTGCACTGGCTTGTGGTGATTGATGCCAGGGCTTCGGCTTCCACCCACTTTTTGAAGTAGTCAATCGCTACTATTAAGTATTTTACTTGTCCTGGAGCTTTTGGGAATGGTCCTAGGAGATCGATTCCCCATTTGTCGAACGGCCAGGGGGCTACTATGGCTGATAGCTCTGTTGTGGGTGCTTTGTGTAGCCTTGAGTGCTCTTGGCACCTCTGACACCTTTCGGCATACTCACTGGCGTCTGCTCTGATGGTGGGCCAGTATATCCCTGCTAGTAGGATTCTTCGCATGAGGGCTTTGGCCCCTTGATGGTGTCTGCAGGCTCCTTCGTGTGCTTCCGCGAGGATTGTTTGGGTTCTTTCTTCTTCCACACACTTTAGAAGTGGGGTTGTGATTCCTCTTTTGTAAAGCTCTCCGGACACAAGGGTGTAGTTCGCTGCTTCTCTTCTCAGCTTGTTAGCCTCGCCCTTATCTTCGGGGAAGGTTCCATTCATGAGGAATTTCATGATGGGGCTTTTCCAGCTTTCTTTTTCTGATATGGATAGTACGGCCTGCGCTTCGTCTATGGACGGAGCGTCCTTGGTTTCTTGAATGAGGGTGCGGTTTGCTCCCCCTAGTTTAGTGCTTGCCAGTTTAAACAGGGTATCTGCTCGGTCGTTTTCTTTTCGAGGAATGTGCTTGATTTGCACCTCCTGAAAGGAGCTGATTAGCCCTTGTGCATTTTCTAGGTATTTTGCCATTTGGGGATCTTTGGCCTGATAGTTTCCCTTGACTTGGGAGGTGAGTATTTGAGAGTCAGATCTGACCTCTAGTCAGAGACTCCAACCTCTTTGGCCAATTTTAGCCCTGCTATAAGCGCTTCATATTTTGCCTGGTTGTTGCTTGCCTGAAATTGGAATTTTATGGCAATTTCAATGGCTATCTCCCCGGGTCCTTCTAGCAGCACTCCGGCTCCACTGCCCTTTGTGTTTGATGAGCCATCCACATGTAGGATCCATGGAATGTTGTCATCGGTTTGGTGCTTGGGGGTGAGTTCAGCAACGAAGTCGGCTAGCACTTGCCCCTTGATTGTTTTTCTTCCTTCATAAGTTATGTGATATTCGGATAGCTCGATGGACCAAGTTAGCATTCTTCCGATGAGGTCTGGCTTTTGGAGGACTTGCTTCAGTGGTTGGTCCGTCCTTACCACGATTGGGTGAGCCTGGAAATATTGCCGGAGTCTTCTGGCAGCTACTGTGAGAGCGAAGGCTAGTTTCACCAGCTTTTGGTATTTCAATTCTGCGCCTTGGAGGGTTTTGCCTATGAAGTACATAGGTTCCTGTGCTTTTTCTTTTTCCTACACCAGTGCTCCGACCACAGCTTCTTCGGTGGCGGCTAAGTAGATTATCAAGGGTTTCCCCTCTTTCGGCTTGATCAGAATTGGTGGTGCTGCTAGGTAGTCCTTAAAGTTTTGAAAAGCTTTGTTGCATTCGTCCGTCCACTTGAATTCTATCCCTTTTTTCATTAGTTTGAACAATGGGGCCGCCTTTATTGCTGATGCCGAGAGGAATCTTGAGAGTGCTGCTAACCTTCCGGTTAGGCTTTGCACTTCTTTCAGAGATTCCGGTTGCTTCATTGAGATGATGGTCTGGCACTTTTCCGGGTTTGCCTCGATCCCTCGGCTTGTTAACATGAAACCGAGGAACTTTTCGGCTTCTACTGCGAAGGCGCACTTGGCCGGGTTGAGCCGCATCTGGTGTTCTCGGAGTTTGCTGAAGACTTTCTCCAAGTTCGGGATTAGGTCTTCCTCGACTTTGTTTTGACTAGCATATCATCCACATAGACTTCTAGTATACCTCCTATCAGGTCCTTGAATATTTTGTCCATGAGCCTTTGGTAGGTTGAGCCTGCGTTCTTCAACCGAACGTTATCACTTTGTAGTAGAAGTTCCCGGCAGGGGTGATGAAGGCTGTTTTCTCAGCATCTCCGGGATACATTGGGATCTGATTGTATCCGGAGTAAGTATCCATGAAGGACAGAAACTTGTACCCTGAGGCTCCATCTACAAGGCCATCGATGCTTGGGAGCGGGTAGGGGTCTTTTGGGCATGCCTTGTTCAGGTTGGTGTAGTCAACACACATCCGCCATTTTCCATTGCTTTTCGAGACCATCACCACATTACTCAGTCAGGTGGGGTACTTGACTTCGCTGATGAACCCTGCTTCAAGCAGATTTTGCACCTGCTTTTTTACCTTGTCTGCTTTTTCTAGGCTCATGCGTCGCAGTTGCTGGGCCACCGGCTTGCTTCCAGACAGAATTGATAGCTTGTGATTGGAAAAGTTTGGGTTTATCCCTGGCATGTCAGATGCTGTCCATGCGAACAAGTCCATGTTCCTCTTTATGAAGTGGGTGAGCCTTGTTTTGAACTCTTCCGGGAGGTTCTTGGCTATCGTTGTAACCTGCTCTGCTTCTGGTCCTATTTATACTTTTTCCAGTTCTCCTTCCGGCTGCGGTCTCTCCAGGATCTTTTTTCCGGGTGGCTCAAGGTCCACGAGGTGGATTTTGGCTGTTGTGCCAGGTTTCACGGATCTGGGGAGTTGCTCTTTGGAATTGTGCAGTGTGGCGCCGTGGCACCTTTCTGCTTTCGAGACGTTTCCTTTGAGTGTTCTTACTTCACCGTTGTCGGTGACGAACTTCATGGTGAGGATAGAGGTGGCAATGATGGCTCCTACTTTGTTCAGGGTAGGTCTTCCGATGATCACGTTGTACGCGAAGTTATGATTTACCACTAGCCATCAAATCTTTATATTTCTTAAGTCCGGGGGGTTTCCGGTGGTGACCCATAGGGTGACGAAGCCATCAAGGGTTACCCTTTCTCCGGAGAATCCGACTAAGTCGTCGGAATGAGCCTCCAGGTCGCTTTCCGTTAGCCCGAGCGCGTCAAAGCACCTTCTGAACATGATGTCTTTCGAGCTTCCCTGGTCAATAAACACTCTCCTGACCTTGGTGTTGATGGTAAATGCCGAAATTACCAGTGGCTGGTTCATGTTGTTGGTTGTTTGCTTGATCTCCTCCGAAGAAAAGACTACCTCCGGAGGTGACTTTCCTGATAGAGCTCTCGACATTATCTCTACTGCCAGGCATGAGTGCCGGCTTCTTTTTGCTGCTTTCTTTGATGGAGGGTTTCCTTCATCAGGGATACCTCCCGAGATCATTGCAATTTCACGGTGTGTCCCGCGATCTTTTGCTTCATCCTTTCTTTTGTCAGCCTTACTGTCCGGGCTGTTCACCCTTTGTTTGACTCTCCTGTTGTCATCTTTGTGTCTGTGCCTGCTAGTGTATTCACGGAACCTTCCGTTTTTGAGTCCTTGTTCGACGAATTCAAGGAGATCCCTGCATTCTTCCGTGTCATGCCCGTTTTGCTTGTGATACTTGCAATACGAGTCACGATTTCCTCTGCGCTCATTCTTTATGGGCCGGGGTGCGGGTACCCTTTCAACTTGGGATACTTTATTCAGGAATTGAGCCAGAGACACGTTGAGGGGGTTGTAGTACGCCCTGTTGGGCTTATGCTCCCTCTGCCCTCTTTCTTCCCGGAAGGGTTCCTTCTTGGGATTCTCCTTTTTATTCCGGTCTGTCTTCACGGCAGTCTAACCTTCCTCTTGCTGCAAGTAGTCATGGGATCTCTCTTGGATTTCTTCCATCGTCTTTGGTGGTCTTTTGGTCAAGCTTTTCTGGAAGGGTGTGTCCTCCCTTAGCCCTTTGACTAAGGTCATTAAGGCGGCTTGTGATTGCAGTCCTTCAATCTGTGTGCATTCCGTGTTGAAGCGGTCCAGATAGCTCCGGAGGGTTTCCTCGGGCTTTTGTATGACAGAGTATAGGTTCAGGCAGGTCTTTGGGAGTCTCCGCCGTGTTGTGAAGTTCTTCATGAAGCTGTCAGCCAGGTCGGAGAAGCAATTGATGCTGTTGGGTGGGAGAGAGTTGAACCATGTGAGCGCATCCTTCTTCTGCGCTATAGTGAAAGCCTTGCATTGTATAGCGTCGGAGGCGTTCACGAGATTTTCGAAAGCATCCATGTGGTGCTTTGGATCTGTGGTTCCGTCGTAAGGCTCGATCTCGATAGGGTTACCTGAACTTCTTAGGAAGTTCTTCGGCTAGGATTTGAGATGAGAACGGGTGCTTGCTTTTCTCTCTTCCGGGTACCTTCGTCACCACAATGGACAGCTTCCACGTGTGGTCCTTTGACTCGGCTATTTTGCTGCCGTCGTGCGCCAAAGTTTGGACTTTGGTGTTCAGCTTTTCTTGTCTATCCCTTTCTCTCTTTTCCGCTTCATCGAGGATGGCTTGCTGTCTCTTTGCGAGTTCTTCTGCTCTTTTCACCACTTCCGACGCGATTGCAGCCTCTCGGGTCTGCCTCTCTAGGAGTTCCCTTAAGGCTGCTTCGAGCTGTCGGACGGTGTGATCTCTCTGGTCGATCTCCTTTTCTGGAGTTGGTTGCTGTAGGCTGTTCTCGCCAGCTCTTTCATTGTTGAGGGCTATTTCCCCATCCATCCTTCGTTCAGATCTGTAGCATTATACTTCCGTCCTTCGAGTATGAGGTTCCCCACAGACGGCGCCAATGTTAAGGTCGAGTCACTTAACGATTATCCAAAGGACTTTGAATGGGGTGCCGAGCCTCAATACACGAAGTAAGAAGATGTACCTTCGAGGGTCAAGCTCTTCGGCGTGACCGAGAGCTATGACTGAGAAGGAGATTGACGTGGAAGAATGACCCTAGAAGCCCAGAATTAGGATTATGGGATTCTAGGTTAAAGGTGAGGGGTAGGGTTAGATGTCGCGTACCTTGAGGGGGTGGTGCCCCTGTTTATATAGTTTCAGGTGGTTGAGATCTTCATGGGATTTACCCTAATTGGATCGTATCTTTCCTGTTTTAGGTGATCCGTCTCTGCTTGCGGGCCACTCATTCATGGCCTTATTCCTTGAGAATTGGGTCTCGGGGCTGGCCCGTAACAATTTTTAATATTTTCATTCAAATTAATATATAATTAATGTTTATGTATTCAATCTAATTGAAATAATAACATTAGTTTGGAGTGGGTAAGAAATAATTGAGGAAATTTACTTGATAATTCTTTTTTGTATTTATATTGGTGCATTGACCCACTTGTTGAGGATACACCATCGTTTTCCATCGTTCACCTAGGCTTTGTTTGTTCGAGGGGAAGTGGAGAAGAAATTGGTGGAAGGAAGGGAAATAGGAGAGAAGTTGATTAACTTCCCTTGTTTGGTATGAGAGAAAATAGAAGAAAAGTGGGGGGGGGGGGGGGGGGAATTGAAAAAT
>JASCZI010090765.1:0-15908 GCA_036250425.1 Stylosanthes scabra
GGGGGGCAACTGTAGACTATTTGATGTAAAATTCATTCATATGCCTGGCTATTAAAACAATTCGGGTAATGTACAATGGTTTCCTTAAAGGGTTTGGTGCTCAAGATAAAAGGTGACAAGTAGCACTCAGAAAAGACAGATGCTAATTTACTAAAACAAGTTAACTTGTATTTTGGGTTCTGTAGACCTGCAAAACATAAATTCTGAAAATAGAATATGATGCAAAATAGTTTATAGGCTGTAAGATAATTCGCAAATAAATGCATTAAGAATATCACTAGGTTAGCTTCTATATGTTGCATATCACATTATTATGTAAAATTTTGAAGATGCCAAATGAGCTACTCCTCAAGTTCAATAGCATCAGCTTACAGAAACCTCTGTAGAAGTTTTTAAAAAAAAATTGAGGGTCCATATGTTACTTTGTAGCTTTTTTGTCAATTTTTTCTATCAGTAATCATCTTGCTGATACTTTTTTGGAGCTTCTTTGCAACCCTCTTTATTGAACAAAACCTAATGTTTTTTAAACAAGCACAAAGCTCACTAACCTGAAGCTGAGGGCAAGCACCCAACAATACATCAAGAGTTTGCAAGTGATACTCATCAGGGAAGACTTGAATTATGCAATCCATCAAGTAAAACTGGGCCAACTCGTCTTTGCAATTTACAACCTGTCAAAGATAATCAAGGAAAAGGAAAAATGAAAAATCCAGTTAAAAAGTGAATCATGTCTTTGACAAACAAAATAGAAATAACAAAGCAACAAATAAGACCTGCTCTAATACTCTGGGAAGCACAACATCTTTGTACATATCAAGATCAACACCCTCTATCTGACTGAGAACATGGAGATTCTTCCCAACCTAACAACAAATAAGGATAAAGAAGAAAGCAAAACCTTCCATAAGCATTTGATCATGTATACAATCCCATTGCAGCGAACTAAACCAGTTACAGGCTTCAGATATTACAAGATCGCGCAGCTCACTCCTTTCTTTCTCCCGTTTCTCCTTCTCCCGGGCAGGTCCCTGCAGACCAGAAAGCCCGACAGCAAGCCTCAACTCAGGGTCAGCTAAGAGTATGAATGATTCACATGCATTACTAAACCTGCATGACCAGAAATCATGCCCTCATGACATGCAACTATTGTGACAACATGCATGTCCAAACATGAGAGCATAAACACTCTGCAGGCAGTTTGACCAACCTGATGTTGCATCCGCACCCAAAGTTTGTTCATTTCTGTGAAATTTTGGAGTACAAACTCTACAGCATCACTTACAGTATCTGCATCCCTACAAATAACAGAGTAGACATTCACATATCTGGTTCAATCTCAAATTGGTGCAGCTTAAAATCAACAGACAACAACGCCACTGCCCCATACCTAAGTAAAACACATTCTATTTGAAGGATAAACCAATAAAAAGGAGGACCCAATACTCTAATCACACCAACAGTTACAATCATCATCAACATGACAGAAGTGCAGGGACATGTATGATACTAGTTTAAATCAGATTCAGATTAGGTTGTTGTTCTGGATAGAACCAAAAGAGATGGCCATGCCAAAAGAGAACCATCAACTACATTGCAAACATCACAAAATACCGAGTCTGTTTTCCTATAACTTCAAATCTGGAATAAAATTGCATACCCTTCATACTCAGAACCAATATCTGGCAATTTGTCCCTACTAACTTGAGAAAGATAACTTCTGAGAAAGAGTCCACGAACAGGGTGCTGAATACCACGACACATCTCCACAAGATCCTTTAGAACATCCTTGGCAGGAGCTTCCTTTGATTTGATGTACACAGATCCTACTGTACAGAGGAGATACCTGATCATTATTGTAAAATTAAAACATCATACGTGAGAAGCAAATTATATGAATATTAAAGCAAGTGTCAAGGCAATAGTCACAAATTTACATGCCATTGGTTTCTTAGCCAGAGAAACGATTTCATCGTTGTGAAATATCACACTCAACAAAGAGCAATTAGAAGGAATAAGCATTTCAGTATCAGCCGTATTGCACATAACAAAAGTAAATTATTACTCTATTTAAAATAAAGACATAAATAAATAAGGTGAAGCTTATCAAATACATAACTAAATAGACCTTTTCACGAATTTCCTATTACAAGCATTTTCTAATAGATGAATGCAAAGACAAGAACTAACAACCGTGACTTACAGTCTAGGCAAAATGTTGCCGGCGTGCTGGACGAGCTCATAGAGATCAATAATGGAGCAACCACGACGAGTCTCTTCCTCGAAGAACATCTCCAGCTTCCTCAATTGATCAAATGCGCGCATGTCTAAAGCACCACCAAAAATTTTTTCACATAGATATGCAAATTACGAATAGCAAAGGTCGGAATAAAACAACAGCATAACCAATTTCACAATCCAATTACGAAAACAAAAAAAAAATCAGCGAAGTGAAGGGGGATCTGAGAGCGAAGAACTGACAGAGTTCGTAGTACTTGTGAGGGGAAAGCTTGGAAGTCCTGAGCTCGGAGAGCATCTGAGCGGAATACTTGAGAGCATCTCTGAGATTGTTGGAGTCCTGAGATAGAATCGGAATTGGATCCAAAGGAATCTCGATTAGAGGTGAATCTTGGAACAGAAGGAAGAAGAAGGAGAGAGAGAGAGAGAGAAAGGTTAGGGTTTAGAAGAGGAGTTACCAATGCGCGGTGCATGTAGAAGGAATTCTGCTGAAGGCCAGCGATTCCGGCGGCGAGAAACTTCTCTTCGTCTTCGGTTCCGTCTAACATGATTTCTTTTTTTATTTATTTTTTGTGATAGTGTGCAGCGGCGGCGACGGTGGTGGTGGACTTTGGGGGAGGAGGAGGAGGGTTAAATGATTATTGGCGTGCGTGGTAGCTAGTTGTTAGTGTTGCCTTGTGACTTGTGATGTGTTTGCGTCCCGCTTGGGATGTACGTAATGGGGAATATGCTTCTTCCTCTTGATCTCGCCCCTCTCCTCTTTGACCATTATTATTTACCTTTCATTTGCTTTGCCTTAGGTTCGGTTAATTTTGGTAAAAAGAAGATAAATTATCAATACTATCATTTTAGAATACATATGTTGTTAATTAATAAAAGGAATTAGGAAAACACATATGTTGAAGTTATTAATCTGAAATTTTTTATAATTTTTAATATTTTTATGTATTTATTTTTAAATAATTAAAAGTTTTATTAGTAACATAATTAAACTTACTTTGGATAAAAGATATTTACTATTTAAATATTTTTTATAGGAGAAATGAGGTTATGCATTAATATAATAATTCTTTATATTGTTGTATTATTTTAGAAATAAAAAATTAATTAAAGTGACTGGGTTACTGCAGGTTAAAAGAGTTGAATTAAATGCAAGGTATTCATATAGATTAAGGTCTTTAGTTTTAGTATAAGCCTATAAGGTGAAGGAAAAATCAAGTCAATCATTATGCAATAAATAAGTGGATCACCTATAGTGCACGTTGACCTAATTTATTAATATAAATTGAACTCTTTCTTATTGTTGGTTAACAAACTTGAGCTCTTTCAAAGCTAGAATATTTTCACTAGAATCATCTGGTAGTTCACTTTTTTCACTAGAACTAGAACGTTCTACCAAAAGCAGTGCCGCATTCGATCTTATGAGTGCTCCTTTGGGACCATATATAAATAAACAACAAAATCCCATACTGCCAGTAATAATGGGAGTTCTTGATAGCATTGGAGAGATATGTGCCACAAAAGTAGTAGTAAGATGAAGCGGAAGCAGATTCAGACAGTGGAGATAAAGGTGAAGATGGACTGCGAAGGGTGCGAGAGGAGGGTGAAGAAATCAGTGGAAGGAATGAAAGGAGTAACACAAGTGGAAATTGAACCGAAGCAGAGCAAGCTCACTGTGAAGGGTTACGTGGATCCAGACAGAGTGTTGGAGCGCGTGAAGCACCGCACTGGAAAGAAAGCTGAGTTCTGGCCATATGTACCATACGACGTCGTTCCGAAACCGTATGCACCAGAGGCTTATGACAAGAAGGCTCCGCCTGGGTACGTGAGGAACGTGCTGTTGGATCCAGAAGCTTCTCAACTCGCACGTGATAACTCCTTCGAGGTCAAGTACACCACCGCCTTTAGCGATGAGAACCCCAATGCTTGCACAGTCACGTGAATATCAACATGCTGTATATATATCTGGAGTTGTGGAGCTTCATGTACAGTGTCATTGTGCTATTATATGCTCTTGTGTTTTGTTCATTAAGCACTCTGGACTACTATACAAAGTGTTGCGTTTTTCGGAAATAATATTTAAATCAACCAATAAAAAATAAAATATATATATATAATTATTATTTATAGAATTTATGATGAAAATTAATAGAATATTTATAATTTTTTTAGAAATAAAATAATCTAAACCTAAAGTAATTAATAATAAAAATAAAAAATTTGAAATATAAATAAATAGAATATTCCACTTAAATTATTAGTTAATATTGAATTATTTTTTTTTGTTACTACCATCGTTAATAGTTTTTTTATGCACTCAGCAATGAAGAAAAACTTCTCTTAGATGATAGGCGGGATACAAAGGCCCAATCAACTAAATTCTTCTATTGCGTAATTGTTTAGTAGTAAGTAGGAAGGTTGTTGAAACCAACTTTGGTTGGTACAATAATTAGCTCATTAGTCCGCTAAAATAAGTATCGAAAATTTAAATTTCGCTTTATGTATATAATAATCTATTGGTTAACGGTATCATGATGGAAATACCTCGGGAAAAAAGAAAAATAAGAAGGTTGTTGTAAAAAAAAAAAAATAGAAAAGTTTGTATGGTTTTTTACAAAATTGGGCTATCTTCAAATCGATATCATCCTCAACCAATAGAAAGTCCAATCTTTATTTTTTATCCCTTTTTTTCATAAAATTCTAAAAATAAAAAACATTAAAAATTAAAAAACATATGTAAATCAAAAAAATAAAAACATATCCATAAAGCGCAAACCAAGCAGACCTTTTGAGTCTATATATGCTTTCTCTAATATAAAAAACAGTTAATTTTTCTTGGAAGTTATGTTCCAATAAATATAAATATTAGATAGATGTTTGTGGCTACTCTCTAATTATTTCTCACTTGGTAGTTTGTGGTGGTGCGCCGCATTTTGAGAATGTGATCCTCTAATGCATTTGACTATATGTCTTTAATTCTTGGTGCATGAATGTTTTCTTTCATATTCAGTGTGTGAAAACCCATACCCCTATAAGCCCCAACTAACCTTCTTCAACTTCAACATCAAACTGAATCTGCCATACCCACACTTTAATTTACTCACAACTAGCTAGTCTTCAAGACTCCCATGTGCCCTTAGCTTCTATGACAGGTTAATGTAGAAAAAAAATGGATGCTATCAAACTTTGTCCTACCTATTATATATGGCTACTAGTCGCCACTGTATATTATGCTTGATTAAAAATAGTTTAATTAATTAACAATTTAATTAGTTATGATTAACAAATGATGATATAGTTGATTTGGATTTGGCAATTTTACTATCGAATCCGTTTCCATCCGATATAAATCAAAATATCAAATTGATAATGATTCTCAAGTTTGCCAAACAAATACCGGCAACGTTTTTTTGTACTTCCTTCTTCCAATATTTTTTTTTTAACAATATAAACATATGATTTTGGCCAAATTAAATTTAACCAAATCATTTATTTTTATACTAAATAAAAAACTATTTCGATGTTAAATAAAACTTTATTTATATGTAATTTTTTATATCCTATTTGACATCGAAATAATATTCTATTTAGTATAGAAATAAATCACTTAGTTGAATTTGATTAGTCAAAATTACTTATTCAAATAGCATTATTTTTTTTATTTTCTTAAGGGAAAAAGAACATTACTGTAATTAGTTTGACGAGTAAACTTGTTAATTAAAAACAAAAGAAATTTTCAATTATAATTAATCACGTATATATCTTGTTCACATTCCAAAGTAAATAATAATATAATATGTAACCATCATAAACATATATGGCCTCTTAAATATTTTTTTTATTGATTACTATATTTTCTTTTATATTAATTTTAATCAGTGGATATTAGGCCTCTTTTGAGTTACATACACATAACACATGAAATTCAATGATTATAGAACATAAATATAAATATAATTAATATATATGAGATTAGATCCAAAGAATCACACTAGTAATAGTGTTATTATCATAAATTACACTATATTTGGAGCGTTCATTACGTCAAAAATTCATGGCTTATATAATATTTCAACATTTCAACTCACATGATCATACATCCTCACCTACCTCTTGACTTGCTCAAGAAATATAACTCCTGTAACCATTAAAATTAAATTTCAGTTACCCATGAAATTTCAACTGAAGAAGTAGGCCACTTTTTCCGCATAGCAGTGGTTCAAGTGAGTTGAGAATACGGTAGAAATTTAAATAGTTAATTTTATGTAAAGTTAATGTTTTAGAATCGTTAAATCATATTTTAGAAATACAAGTCAAATCATCTAAGGAAGCAACTTCACATGAAAAAATATAAATTGTATATATATATATATAATTTGTATACACTAATTTTCAAATTTATTAACTTAAAAATATATCTAAATTCATAAATTTAATTGGAGTGCAAAATTTTTTATGCATTTACAAAATTAATCAATGAGATTTGATGTAATTCAATTTAGCAGTACACAAACATTTTTTTTTAGAACAAAAAAATACTCCTCTCATATATGAAAAATGGAATAATATACAGTAATATGTATGTATAATTAAGATAAAATGACATCTAATTTTATATTTGAACCTTATCTGATATCCTCAAATAAAAAGTGCCTATAAATAGCTTGCAATAATAAGAAGGTGAAACTACATCCACATTACATTGTTAGCAAAATCATTGGTTGATTTGATTGGCACCATCTTCTTCTCTAGTCTCATAATCAAATAATAAAGATGAGGTTTATCTTTGAAGCTCATCCTCCTCAATTGGGTCTAGTCATTCTTCTTATTTCATGTTCTGTCACAGCTATGACCTGTCAAAAGCAGAATGAAAGTGTGCCAGCAATCTTTGTGTTTGGGGACTCAATAGTGGACACAGGTAACAACAACTACATCACAACCATTGCCAAATGCAATTTCCCACCATATGGTAGAGACTTTGCTGCTGGAGGATTTCAACCATCAGGGAGGTTCAGCAATGGTTTAGTCCCTTCAGACTTCATTGGTACAAATTAAACATGTAACATGCCATTGCATTGCATGTAGGAAATAATTTAACAGCTAATTTTCTTTTGGTTTTGATCTTATTTTCCCAGCTGAAATATTTGGAGTCAAAAATACTTTGCCACCTTATCTGGACCCAAATCTGCAACTCCAAGAACTTCTCACAGGTGTAAGTTTTGCCTCGGGCGGCGCCGGATATGATCCTCTTACCTCAAAAATACCGGTAAACTATGATTTTATATTTATTTATTTACGACTACTTTAGAAATTCTGATATCATATCGTAAAATTATTTATTTTAGAAGTTTAAGCTAATAAAAAATATATAATTGGTTGTATATGTGTGTAATTGAATAATTAATGTTGCTTGTGATTTAAGGGTGCATTGTCACTGTCAGACCAATTAGACAAATTGAGGGAGTATCAAAAGAAGATAAGGGAAGCAGTTGGAGAGAACAGAACAGAAAGAATAATATCAAAGAGCATATACATAGTGTGCCTAGGAAGTGATGACATTGCTAACACTTACATTCCATTTAGAAGATCAGAGTATGATATTCCATCTTACACAGACTTAATGGCCTCACAAGCCTTCAACTTCTTAAAGGTAATTGATGTTTTGAATTGAATTATAGATCCCATTATTATTTCCAAATTCTTATATTGGTTTTGGAAGCAGGAGCTTTATGGGGTTGGAGGTAGGAGGATTGGAGTAGTGAGTATGCCAATTATAGGGTGCGTGCCGTCACAGAGAACAACCGGTGGAGGCATAAGGAGAGCATGTTCAGATTCTGAAAATGAAGCAGCAATTCTATTCAACAAGAAACTCCTCTCACAAACCAAGCTCCTCAATAAACAGTTTCCAGATGCTAGGATCGTCTACCTTGATATTTACAACATATTAGATCAGATGATTCAAAACCCAGCTAAATATGGTAATCAAATGCTATATCCACTTGCAATATTTTTTACTACCATTTAATATTGCGTCCTAAATTTAAAATAATTTTATTTATCTTAAATTCTACGTCCTAAATTTCATAGAAAAATCAGCAACAGCAACTAGCTAGCATGACATTAAATTCACTTGCATTATTGCACGCATGTTCATATATCATAATGTTGGGCTGTTGTCTTACCCTTAGTGGCCCTTCATGAATTATAATCATATGTCATATCATATCATAGCGTATGGGTATGGCAATATATATATATATCCTCAACTACCAACTAAAACAATATATACGTATACGTATATAATAGAGCTCCATACTTGCATATTTCACTAGCTAGCTAGCACATTTATGGTGTGTAACTACTGTTGATGTAGATTTTGAAGTAGTAGACAGAGGATGCTGTGGAACAGGAACTATAGAAGCAAGCTTGTCCTGCAACTCCCTCAGCATAAACACGTGTACAGATGAATCAAACTATATATTCTGGGATGCTTACCACCCTACGGAAAAAGCATATAAAATTATCACTTCTATGGTGCTTCACAATAAAATCAAGGACTTCTTTTGAGACTAGTTTTATTCTCAATATTATATGTGCACTCTCAATATATTTAGTTTTTCATTCATATACTTTTCTTTGTAATTTAATGTTTCTTCTTCTTTAGTTCACATAGCTGTATGGTTTAACTGAAAACTCTTAATCATCCCAATTGGAAATGATATCCTGGTCAAAGAGATCAGAAAGAAAAATTATAAAGAAAAAAAAAAAAAACAGAAATTATATATTTTCAAATATCAACATGAGGATCAATGTATATTTTGGTCAGCCAGCCCACGATCCAAACAACTTTTTTTATCACCTATTTCCTTTTTTGGATAGGATTGTCACCTACTTTTATTTTTAGAACTTCGTAACTTAAAAGGCCTCCATTAGGGAAATTGGGCTTTGTTGAACAATTCGGTCTGTAAGGAAAGAAGTTAATACCCGTATTAGTAGTATTTTTTGTGTGTGCGTCCTAGGCCGTATGGGTGCGTTTGGTAGCTGAGACTGAGATTGAGACTGGAAGACTAAGATTTAGTATTGTGTTTATTGGATAGGGAGTGGAACTAAAATTTCAGTCTCAGTCCAAAAAATTCTAGTATTTTCAGTACCTCCAGTTAAGAAGGACTGGGGAATGAGGATTAGACTGAAATTTTAATAAATTTTTTTTACTCAAATACCCTCATATAACATTAAAGTTTCTAATGTTAGTCTTTGTTCTTCTTTCATTGACTTAATTCAAAATATACTTTTCAGTATTTATCTCTTAGTAATTTTAAACCAAACACAAATTTAATCCATTCTCAATCTTTCAGTCTTAGTCTTTAAGTTTCAGTCTTCCAGTCTCAGTCTCTCTCCCAAACGCATCCTATGAGTTGGAATCCTGCAGCCTTGTGCGTGAAATAATTCAATGGTTAACGATAAATCTTTAAATAATAAATTTTAGATTTGTGAATGATTAATCATTGGCATGTAGAATTGGGAGGTGTTTTGGGAAAAAATACCAACCCAATTATCATTCATGTGTGAATGTTTATACATATTAATTCACAAATTTTTTCAAATAAATAATCAGCTAATAAAAATTTAAATTTATAATGGACCAATAATTAAATTTATTTACAATAGTATAATAATAATGTTTTTATAAAAATCCAAATATATATTTTCTATGCAGTGGAAAATTTGTGAGCGATTATATACATATGTATATGTATTTTTATTAAGGAAAAGAGAGAAGTGCATTATATGTATGAGATCAAAAGTAGTAAGTAGAAGATAATAGAAGGGGGCAGTTATATATACTGAATGATTATCATCATATTCCAAATTTCCAACAAGCTAAGTAGTCATCAAACCATATATATTATTCCATTTTGCCCGTGACCAAACAACTAGTTTGTATTATCTAATAGGAAATCACTTTATTTGCGTTGCCAGCAGTCTCTCAGTTTGTCTCTAGTTAAACATTGTGGTCTAATCATAAAGAGTCATTCATTATATTATTAATTAATTGTAATTAATTAAACCAGAATAAAACATTCTTATGTGCTTAATGCTTTACTCACTAAACGCCACTCGCATAAAGCACCATCATTCGTGTGACGTGGATATAGTGGGTCACATGCATACCACAATGCACAATCCATACAAGCAGGTGCATTTCCTGGGTGGCCTATAATTAGCTTTCATAAGATTAATGTAGGGTTGTCAATTAATTAAACATAAGACTTATTTTAATGTATAATAATATAAGAGAAATTCTCGAGATTAGTTTTTATTTATATTAATCCTTACATATATTTTATTAGTGTATTTATTTTTTATATTAATAAATTAAAATATAACAACGTGAATACTGAAAAAAATTGGCTACGTAGTCACATTAAGAGAAATAGATAGGAATGGGTTTATTTCTTCTTCATTAAAAAAGAAAATGGATAGAAACCTTTTTGTCTCTTCTTCATCTTCTTTGCCTTCACCGTCAAAAAATCCTATGAAACAATAGAATCCCACTGAAGACGTAAATACTTACTCATATATATTACTTTAGTCAACTAATTGATTGTTGATTAACTTTATTGTTTTTCTATATTTATATCAATACCGTCGTTAACATTTTCTTCTTATGAAAATTGTAAAAAGCTATGCCATTGCCCATTATCATGCCACCCTAGTAATAAGAAACAACTGTTTGATTAGTGGACCTGCATGGTAGTGGCGGAAAGAGTTTAACAGAGGGCAGATTAGTCTTCAGAATCAACCTTTTTTTGTAACGTACACCTATCAATCACAAAAAAACCAAAATAATTATTTTTTGGGTTAGTTATTCTATTGTTAAATTTTTTTAAATATTTTTAATTTAATATATAAAAAATAAAAACACATTTTTTTATTTTTAATAATTTTTTATTTAGTCACAAAAAAATAATTTTTTTTATTTAATGAGAGATAATTTTTTTTTGTTCAACCATTTACTTGAAGGTACAAATTATTTAGGCATGGAAAAGATAAGGGGCATGTGCTTGTCATTACATGTGGCCTCTCTGTCACGTTCCACTTCCATCTTCCAAGCCTTCCACAACCACCCAAATCCCCCAATTGCTGTACACAAGAATTCACGAAACCGATCTTCCATCATCATTGATTTTCCCAAATCTCCCTTCCACCGTTCTATTTCTAATTCACAGCTTCTTCTTTTCCCTCGGTTACCACCTAGGCACCTATGAACTAATACAAATAACAATTATATTATATGTATAATGTATATCAAATATGAGCTACTATATATAAATATATATTTAGTTTTCATGAAATATTTTTATTTGATCATTTCATTATATTAAGTTATAAAATTATAAAAATTCTATGTGAATAAGTGGTGTTGCCTAATCAAGTTATTTATTTTTATGCTAAATAAAAGATTATTTCGATGTCAAATAAAACTTTATTTATGTATAATTTTTTATACTATTTGACATCAGAATAATATCTATTTAATATAGAACTTGTTCAAATAGCATTATCCATAAAATAATATATAAAAAATTTAAATAACTATACAATAATTAATTTCACGACTGATATTATTAATGTTTACAGGGTATGTTTGTATATAAATAGAAGCTACCGGTGGAGAGAAAAATTAGTGGTTGTATGCAATTTTGATTAGGTTGCAGTCTAAAATGTAATTTCCATTTCACGTGGGTGGGCATTATGAAAGGAAAGCTCAAAGCTGCTACTAATGCACAGAGCACACAGCTTAAAGTGCCAGCTGGGTTTGCATCTTTTTAGTAACAAAAAAAATGAACCCCTTCACTCTCCTCTAAGCTATAAACACTTCCGGAAGGGTCAACCTGTCCTTATCACTCATTTTCACGCCGTTACACCCTAACACACACCATTACGCTATCTCAATAGTGTCACAGTCGTAATTAAGCGACGAAACGGTGGGCACTCTGGTATTTTGAATTCCTCAGCAAGCACTCCCGTGCCCTGCACAAAACAGAAGACAAACAACACCGAACCGAGAGATAAGAGCGAGAGTGAGAGAGACAAACAGTATTTCAGAGGAGCAACTCCTCCTTCTCCCAAAGCAGTGCCTGCCCTCAACTGAATTCAATGTTCTTCTTCTTCCTTCTTTATGACGCTCCTTTTCCCCATTTCACGTAACGTAACCACTCCTTAAAAGTTCGAATCAAGCAAAAGGTAAACTATATTAAATTATTTAATAAATAAATAAATGATAATTGCATTTTTTGTGTTTGTTTAGGTGTAAATGTTTATTCATGCATGCTAGCTAAAATGTCTTTCAAGTTCTGAGTTGACTCTTTTTTCTTCTTCTGTAGTTTAATTTGTAATTATTATTATTATGATTTTTTTTTAAAAGAAAAAAAAAAAAAAGAATGTTTGCTATGTTTTGCAGTGCTCGTGTCTCTGGTTATACAAATCTTGTAGGGCAATGCTGTCTCTGATGAACATTTTCCAGAACAAGGCTTGATCTGCCATACAAAGTCTCCCATTCTTCAAGATTTTTCTTGCTTTTTTCCACATAAATCAATTTCAACCATCAAAAGCTTAGGGAGCTCAATGTTATTATTTGCTTAAACCAAAGGTAAGAAAAAAGAAACGGATGAACACTATTCATGTCTTGGAATTTCTAGAAATTAGAGATTTGGGGTGAGGCTGACATATCTGTAATTTATGCTTGATTTGGATTTTAGAGGGAGCAAATTAATGGCATCTCCGTGGGATCATATGGGGGATATTGCAAGTGTGGCCCAGTTGACTGGGGTGGATGCAGTGCGGTTGATTGCGATGATTGTGAAGGCGGCGAGCACGGCGAGGATGCATAAGAAGAACTGCAGGCAATTTGCACAGCATCTCAAGTTGATTGGGAACTTGTTGGAGCAGCTGAAGATCTCAGAGCTGAAGAGGTACCCTGAGACAAGGGAGCCACTGGAGCATCTTGAGGATGCTCTCAGAAGGTCTTATATATTGGTGAATAGCTGTCAGGACAGGAGCTACCTCTACTTGCTGGCCATGGGATGGAACATTGTGTATCAGTTCAGGAAGGCACAGAATGAGATTGACAGATACTTGCGGCTCGTACCGCTCATCACTCTTGTTGACAATTCTCGAGTCAGGGTAGCTGTTTTTGTTCTTCACATTGCTATGTCTTGTTCTGAATTGGAATTTTGTGCTTTTGATCAGAAAAAGAAAATAAGAGGAAAGGGTTTGTGGTATTATTTATTCTGTGTGGCTTTCATAGATGTATTTGCTTATAACATTCCTGGTTTCTATGTAACAGTCCTTGGGTATGGAGGAATTTGAGGGTCACCTAAGTTACTGGCAGAGGGATATAATTCAGTTAATCCTTATGGAAAACAATAATAGACTGGGAGTCCACCTTTTGACTGATTTTCAACATTTCTTGAAGTTTTTCTGAGGAAACAGTTTAATCTGATATACTAGATACAATTCAGCTAGAAGGGCTGTATGGTTAAGGCTTAAGGCACCTTTTGAAACTCAAACCATTTTGATGCATATTTCTTTACAATCATAAGAGGATTTCCTAATGCTTTGTGCTAAGTATTTTATGCTGAGGAGAGGATGACTCCAACACATTACTTGAGATTAGTTGAAGTGAGATGTTTTAGCTTTAGTTAGAGTTGGCATTACTTTTATCAGAGTTTTCCATTCAACTAGTAGCTCTATACAAAAGGTAGTAGCCAAAGATATAACCAATTGAACAAATAATCAAATATGAGTCGCTTTTCCCCATGTTGTGAGTGTTGATATCTATGCCTGTGAGGATTTTGGACAACCTGCATGATTTTGCTTTGTAGGTTTTACTTATTTCCCAACATTTATAAGGACAGTTTTGTTTGCTTTATAATGTGACTTATTTTGTTTGTGAAAAAAACAAGGGTTAACAATCTCTTGATTCTCTGGAATATTCAGGAGAGACTTGAAGTTATTGAAAAGGATCAACGTGAATACACACTGGATGTTGAGGATGAAAAGGTGCAGACAGTTATTTTAAAACCAGATCCCGACAAAGATGATGCTGCAATGCTGAAGAAAACTCTTTCCTGCTCATATCCCAACTGTTCTTTCACTGAAGCACTTAAAAAAGAAAATGAAAAGCTTAGACTAGAGCTACAACGTTCACAAGCAAATCTTGATATGAATCAATGTCAAGTCATTCAACGGTTGTTAGATGTCACAGAAATTGCAGCTCATACTCTTCCAGAGAAGACTGAAAAGGTTCATAAGGAGGAGTACAATTATAATTATGTAGATAATGACCACAGCCATTCATCTAGTGAAAAATACCAAGTAAAAAGTGACCCAACTTCCACATCAAGGTCACTATTCCTCTTCCTTAACCTTAATATGTATTTTGAGTACACTCAAGAAAATTAGTTGACCAAGGAAGACAATATTTATGTGAATCTTGAGTATTCTCATGTATTTCTGACATCTAGGAAGACCTAAAATTTGCCCTTAGTTTTACTTTTTAAGTTTTGACTATTTAACTACTCTAAGTTCTTGCTTCTTCTATCCCCTTTTATTCACACTTCTTCTAATGATGCTTATATGCCTGGACTAAAACAGATCCACAGTTTCCCAAAAGGATCTGCTGTCAACCGGAGGTTCATATCAGCAGCAAGACTGGCATACTGATTTACTTGGTTGTTGTTCTGAACCTTCTCTTTGTAAGTTCTCTCCTGCTTGATTTTCATTAGGTTTGCACATGATGTTGGCAAACCCTTAATTTGATGAAAAAAACAACTACAATCGAATTAGAATGAACATTATTTGATATGATGAAGGTGGGTGTGTGATGTGTATGAAATATACGGTTGCTAGAAGCCTGTTTCTCCCTGAACCTTGAATGAGACTGCTACTGGAGGAAAGTTTGTTAATTCGGAAGCTGCCTTTCTCTTTTTTCTTACTTTGCATGTTGAATTATGCTTGAATAATTGCCAATAGGTAGTCTCATTGAGTATAGCATTTTTCTTTTGACAGTGTTTTTTAATATAAGAACAGGGTTACAGGAGAACTCTCTGATTTTGCTATACCTTTCTTCTCAAGTAATAAATATTAAATATGGCAGTTGATCTGCAGGTATGAAGACATTTTTCTATCCTTGTGGAACATTTTCAAAGATCGCCACTGTTGCAAAAGGCAGGCCCATATGTAAGTTAGTCATAATCTATTCCAATACTGCTAGCATTAAATATGATGAATCTACATGTGTATACTATTTCTTTTCAGATGTTTCTTGCTAACAAGTCTAGTGTTTAAGTTTATCAAGTTGATATTAGTCTTAAAATTATGTATTTGGCTTCAATTTTAATTTGGTACCTAGTATCTTCCCTGGTTACCAGTACTTACATGGGAACATGTCTACACTTTCTTATACTGTAAAGAATGCGCTTATGTCATTCAGAGCTTTTCTTTTTGAGATTAATGCCACATTTTTAATTCAGAGTGCAAATACTTTTAACTGCATGCACTTCTTCAGTCCAGTTAATCTGAAATACTCAAAAGATTATTGAGGTCCTGCTACTTTAAGTTGAGTTTTTTTTTTTTTTTTTTTTTTTTTTTTTTTTTTTTTTTTTTTT
>JASCZI010090765.1:16014-41056 GCA_036250425.1 Stylosanthes scabra
TTGCTGTTGTTATACCTGCTGTGTAAGGAGGAAGCTTCGGAAGATGTTGAACATCACCGTAATGCTAGCTAACTCTCGTCTTATTTGTGTTGATATCTAGATATTGTTAGCTACATTGAAGATACATAGACTGTATTTGCTAGGAAGAGAGCAATATTGGAATTCAGGAATTAGTGTTTGCCAACTTTTTTGTGTTTTCTGGTCTCCATAAAATGATTCAGCACTGACATTTAAATTATATTTCAGGGAGGCTTCATTGATGATTTTCTATCTCATTTAATGTGTTGCTGCTGTGCCCTTGTGCAAGAATGGAGAGAAGTGGAGATCCGCGGGCTTAGTGGTATGTCCTTATTCATTTTCTCAGCATAACCTCTTGAATTGGAGAGAAGCTTCACTTTAGTCTTCGACTTTGTAGTCCTAAGTAATTTAATCCATGACAAACTGTGACACATTAGCGTAGAATTAAAATGACAAATAGAAATATAGAATACAATCCAGAGTTTGGTTTTCTTGGTCTAGTTTTTGTTAAAAATTTGATGTTTGCACCTCACTTGCAGATTTTGAGAAGACCAAAACAAGCCCTCCACCTTCCCAGTACATGGAATCTTAGAACAAACGAGATTGTCATTTGCTTGTTTAGGGATTCAAGGGTCCTTGAAAACCACGTATCATATTAAATTAGAGGCAATTGGCTATTGGGACTCATGGCAAGACAGAAACTGGCCTCATTTACCCATGTGTAAAGCTCTATAGATTTAGCCACTGATGTATTGGTTTCCTTGTTTAATATAGTTTGATTTAATTTAGTTTCTTGCTATCATGGTAAGTTTGTCACAATATATTTATCGTACTTCCACCCCTTTTTTTTGTGGGGTTTTTAACTTTCACGATATATTCATATTAAGTGACCCTCCTAACTAATTATTATCGGATTGGATTAGATTTATAGATTAGATGAGAGAAGTGATTTAATTGAATTGAACCTTAAAAACATATATCTTTTACAAGTAAATACGTTAGGATTTCCTTAAGAATTAAGGAAAAGAGAAATCTGATTTTTTAAAATATAATAACGTATAGAACATCAAGCTCTTTTTTTTTTTTTTTTTAATTTTTCTTTAATGATGTAAATTTCATCGCGTTGAATTTTTATCGTTGATGATTAGATTTTGGTACAGAAAAAACAAAGAAAAGATAAAACCTGATACTTAATAGTTAATAGTTAATACTTTATGTTTGACCGGATTATAATTTTCCTCGTCATTTATAACGTCTATAATCATTATCGTCAGTCGTTATTACTTACCCCACCAAAGTTAGAGAAATCAACCTAACTGATAGAAACATATAGAATAAATTAATTTTGATGTATTTCTTTGTGACTAAACAAAATAATTTTGATGTATTGATAAATTAAATGAGTTTTATGTGTATTTAATTACATATTTATGTCAGTAAAAATATTTATATTTTATAATTAGCCTGTAAATAATAATTTAAAAGAATAGATATATTCAAATAATTATGTAAAGTAGTTTATACTATTCATATATCAAAGAAAAAAGAAAATGAGGTATCCATTTATGTTTCTTTTTTAAAAAATATAAGATAAAAATAAAAATGAAAAGATTTGGCCACGTAGGAGGGCATGATGCATTGGATAACCCAAACGTCACAAGATAGATGCTTCTAGTCCCCCTCTATAAAACGCAAGCCCAGCCCCCGCTCTGGTTTTCATCAAGAATCACAGATAAGGGTCCGAATACGAAATTAAAAAGCTAGGGTTAGGGATTTTACCTTTTTTCACAGTGAAAGGGAAATAGAAAGAGGAAAAATCTCTGCTATCATTCCAATCATGTCCTCGACGAGGAAGATCACCCTCAAGAGCTCCGACGGAGAGGCCTTCGAGGTGGACGAGGCGGTGGCGCTCGAATCGCAGACCATCAAGCACATGATCGAGGACGATTGCGCCGACAGCGGCATCCCTCTCCCCAACGTCACCAGCAAGATCCTTGCGAAGGTCATCGAGTACTGCAAGAAACACGTCGAGGCCGCAAACGCCGAAGAAAAGCCCAACGAGGAAGAGCTCAAGACCTGGGACGCAGATTTCGTCAAGGTTGACCAGGCCACCCTCTTCGATCTCATCCTGGTCTGTTCTATTTCTTTATTCTTTCTTTAATTTTTGTTTTCTCATGATGATTTCTTTCGTTTTGTTTTTTCCGTTGTCTCGATTTATTGACTTGTATCTTTTTGTGGTGGTGCAGTGGTTATGATTAATTTAGGGTTTTCTGCTTTGCGATTTTGGAATCGTCTTGTTTTTTGTTCTTTTCGTTGTTGTTTTACCTTGCGAATTTTATTTACTTGTTATGATCGGCGATGTGATGTTGAGCATTGTGAACCATTCTCTGGTATGAGAGTTTGTTGAGATATCGAATGTTATTTTTGTGTGGTACTCTGAGCTGAATAGGGTTCACTATGTTACTTATCTTGTAGAATTTGAAGACATAGCTTGTGTTTATGTATAATTGTGGCTGTATTTTACTGAATAGCTCAACCTAAAAGACTGATTTCCTTTGTTGAATTGATATATATGTATATATATTGTTTTGAACACTGCTTCTTTCTCTGCATGATTCTTGTGCTATAGTCCTAAATTTGTAGTGCTTTAATGGTTGTTTCATCAATTTCTATATAGAATTTGGTAGCTTGCATTCACAAACAGAATTGCTGTATGCTATTGCATTTTTTGCTGCTTCAATTTTTTAATTACTTCTACATTGCTTGCCAATGTGTTCTTTTTTTTTTGGTGTTTTGATTTTTTGTAATTGCATTGTGTTGTGACATTTGTTCTTTTCAGGCTGCGAACTACTTGAACATCAAGAGCCTGCTGGACCTCACATGCCAGACTGTGGCAGACATGATCAAGGGAAAGACTCCTGAGGAAATCCGCAAGACCTTCAACATCAAGAACGACTTCACTCCGGAGGAAGAGGAGGAAGTTCGCCGGGAAAACCAATGGGCATTTGAATGATCTTGTTAAGCTTTTTAACATCTTTCAATCAAAAAGATCTATGCTATGCTTTTGTTTTGCTTACCAACGATCTGCCATGTGCATTTATCCTATGCTTATAGTTGTTTGCCTTCTATCACTCTGACTATTTATGTTGACTATCTTCGTTAATGAACCTTAGGGCATGTTTTGAATGTAAGTAAATAGTTGAATATGGTTAAGTGAATTGGTGGATTCTGGTTGATTCTGCTTATTGATAATTCAATAATTGCCAGCATCTAAACATCGAAATATGATAATTCAATCATTGCCAATAATATCACTATGCCGATGTGGTAGCTGCATGTTTAAGCATCACTATACAGTAACATCAAATCTTCTAATGCTTCTAATATCACTGGATACAAATAATTTTCTATTATCAGATGAAGCGAATCTTTTATTTAAATTATGTTGCAGGTTTCACTCGTATTTTAAATAAGTTCGATCTCTTTCTGTTCCCCAACTCTTTTGCCATTGTTGGATGTTTCTTTCGTGGTGATGGGGGCCACGGCATTCATATTATTCATTAGCATTATGTTTGGAAGGATAACAGCCGAGAGTGGCAAGTGAATTTGGGATTCTGAGTAAAGAAACTGAATGGAATGGTATTGGCTTATGAAGGGATCCTTCCATTATATTATTCATTTATTCTAGATAGTCACATTGTATTCTTCAACGCTGAGGAGTTAAAGAAGGCACGTTTACTCCCTTGCCAGTTGCCACTGCATTTTATAACGAGATATTCTTTACAATCAATCATCTATAGAATCTCTAAACATAACCATGCTTCATCTCCTACCTTGGCAAGAACAACATCACATGGTTGATATTTGGAATTCGGTCAAATAAGTCGGTGTGTCCCAAATTGAATAAATTCGTAATTGTAGCATCAGTAGGTAATCCATTTCATGAATAAATCCTCCTGTAAGCGTAGCAGAAAGAAATCCATATAGGAAGAGAAAGATGGCAGCATTGTTGCCGTGCATGACCAGATAACAAGCTCGAGTTATGAATAAAGTAACTCAATCCAAAATTGGAATTATCTGTAAGTGTCTAAGTGCACGCCCAAAGAGAAATGCACTGCTGGGAGGGGCATATGCTGTAGTGCCCTGGGGCAAAAGAACCAAAGCAAGAGAAACTAACACCTATGTAAAATCAAAAAGAATCAAGGAGCTCAGAAAAAAGTGAAATAAACCGCTACTTTTTCAAACGGTTTGCTTTATCTATCATCATCATCTAGCTAATATTTTCTCTTTGGTCCACCAAGGGCTGGCCTGAGTCAGAAATTTCCAACCTTAATCTACGAGCTAGTTCATCCATCATCTTATCAACTGTTTCAATTCCTTCTCTCCGTCTGTTTGACACCTTGAAACTGTGAACAATATTTTTCAAGTCCACAAGCGTGCTTCCAGGTATTACCCCTAGCCTATCCTTCACAAGTTTTTTCACCATGGAAACATTTTCCTGTTGATCAGCCACAGCATAAATGACAAGGAGGAACTGGTAACAGGCAAGGTTCTTCGGATCCATGTCAATCAAAAGTTTTGCAATTCGCTCACCCAAGTAAACGTCTCCTTTGAAATGGCATAAACCAAGCAAACCTGCCCATAGCAATGACTCGTATGATATATCCCCATCAAATTTTATGATGTTCTTCAGGCATTCTTCTGCCTCGTCAACTAGCCCTACGTTTGCCAGAAGATTTGCCATGCACCAAAAGTGAGCGAAATTGGGCTTCACATTGAACACATCAGTCATTTGCTTGAAGTAAAACCTGCCCTCAGTCAACTTCTCTGCACGAGCACAGGCACACAGGATGCCGATAAAGGTTACTTCGTCAGGGAGTAACCTAGCTAGACTTCTATCTGTACTTATAACCCTATCAAGCTCAACTTCATGCTTCATCTTTCCCATACCAACCATTAAATCAAATAGGGTTAGTCCATCTTCGGGATTGCCACGAATGCAGTGCCCCAAGATCATCGCATTCCAGGAAACCAAATTCCTGTTTGCCATCCTCTCAAACACTACATGTGCTACATCCACCCTCCTGCATTTGCAGTACATGTCGATCAAAGCCGTATCAATAATCAAGCTTGATTTTGCTAACGTCCTAATGATGATCGCGTGAACTGATCTTCCTTCCTTGAGTCTAGCTGACCGGCCACAAGCCGTAACCACAGAGACCATAGTCCTAGCATTACCCTTCAATCCCAAGCTACCCATCTCCCGGAACAACTTCAAGGCAAAGCCAGGGTTCCTAGCCTTCAAATGGCCAGCAATCATAACATTCCAGGTAATCAAATTCCTGTCAGGCATTTCATCAAACAGTGCGTATGCAGCATTCAATTCACCAACTGAGACATATCCATCAATGATCGAGTTCCACGAAACCAAATCCCTACTCAACATGGTGTCAAACACTACCCTAGCAATTCCAACATCACCGCAGCACCCATACATGTGAATCAAAGAGTTCTGAACGGGTAGCAGCCCATCAACCCCATTCTTCAGGGCTTGACCATGGCACTTCCTCCCAGATTGAAGGCAACCCGTCTTGGCACAGGAACCAAAGAGGGGCACAAAGGTGTAGCTGTTGGGAAAGAAACCACTGTGCAAAGAAAGAAAGAAAAAAGCAAGACTTTGATGAGGAAGGTGGCTGTTAGAATAAGCCTGGATGACGGTGTTGACGCAGAAGGTATCTATGGTGTTGTTAAAGTGACGGAAGATGAAAAGGGTGTAAGCGAGGTCGCATAGGAGAGAGGCGCGGCTCAGAAGGGTGCGTGCAATGTGAGGGTTGCGTAAGAGGGCGGTGGTGGTGAGGAGTGCCTGGATTTGTAGGAGGTGGCGGGTGGTGTGGCAGTCGCTGTGGAGGATCGCTTGGAAGGCGTTGAAGGGAGAGAGTGTGGGTGTGTTAGTGTTTGTGTCAGGGGCAGAAGATGAGGAAATGGAGAATGATGAAGATGAAGAAAGAGTGGTGGATGGGTGAGGGAATAGAGTGTTCCGGAGAAGTTGAAGTTGTCGAGATGAGACCCTGGCCATTCATTTGGAGGTTGGGATGGACAGTTTGACCATTCAATCGCCATTGACGAACATGCCTCTGCTCGCGGCCACAACAGGAAGAGGGTTCAGCTCTTCAGCTTAGCAGAGCAACGCAATTTGGCTGCCCATCTCTAAACGCTGCGCTAACTTCTTGCCTCTATTCATTTTTTTTTTGTTTGTTTATATAAATGTATTATTATATATCGTAATTAAATTTTAATATTTAAATTAAAGTTAATTACGGCTGTAACTTATTAAACTCTTGTTTATAAATAGTTTCTTATTTTCACATTTTTTTTATAATATAAAAGGCTATCTTTTGTTTTTCAATATTTTTGTATGAAGGGCTATTTTTTTAGATTTTTTTTTATTTAAATAAAATAAACAAATTTATGGAAATAGGTACGGTAAGGGAAAATTACCAATTTATGCACTCCCTTCGTATTTCGGGCTTGCAAAACCCGAGATAGTATCTCGGGCATGCAGAGCCCGAGATAAGACACAAAATCAATATCCCACTATATCTCGGGCATGCAGAGCTCGAGATACTATTTTGGGTTCTGCAAGTCCGAGATAGCCTCAGAATTCTTCTATATAAAGGGCATCCCTTTGCAAGTTGGACACACACCATCCCTTAACACAAACTTGCCACCAAAAAACATGAATATTAGTGATTTTGTGATTATTACTCTATATCCAAATGGAGAGATGGGTCGGGATGCGGATGGGATTTGGTTTCGGTCTGTAAGTCCTGTCGTGTTTCAGATGCAGCCCGTCAATACGTTGGAGGAGCTGAAGTCTGTCATTTTGCGCAACATGGGGGCTGTTGGCTCAATGTTAGTGAGACGAGTGGCCTACCAGCTGTTGAATCTTTTTCCTCCTAACTAGTTCAAGTTCAAGATTTTCTGGGTCGATAGCGATGCGCATGTTCGTGCGATGTTCGAGTTGCACCGTCGGTATGGATCTCGAGATGTGATGGAGCTGCTAACCGAGATGCAGACCGTGAATGTTGATGCAGGAGGTTCGACAAACTCATCCTGAGGTGGGCCCGGTGCCATAATCGCAGCGCCCATACAGTTTGCGACCCCGGAGGTGGGCGACGACGATTCTGACGAAGACTTTGTCGCCAACACGGATGAGTCTAGCGAAAGCTTTGACGGCTCGGAATTTGTGCCGGAATCTCAGGCGATGCAGGATTTTTTGCTTCCAGCACCAAGCCCGATATCCGATTTGTCATCCGTGTGCAGTCATTTTCACACGTTAAACCTGGATGATATGGTAGAGGAGCAAAGGGAAGGATTTGGTGGGGGCGGCGAAGATTATGATTTAGATGGAGACTCAGAGTTTCGAGTTGGCCATCGATTCAGCACTCGAGAGGCTGTGCATATGGATGTAAAGAACTATAAAATAAGGAGGGCATCTGAGTACAGGGTGGTGGAGTCTGATTCATACAAGTACGTTTGCCGATGCAAGCGATATGATGCAGGGTGCCCATGGTCACTGCGTGTGGCCCTGCAAACGAATCTTGGATATTGGTACGTATTTATTGTTTTTCCATGTTCCACTATGTATGTGTTATTGTCATGTTAGTTAGTTGACATCGTGGGTATTGATTACGAACAGGGAGGTGCGGA
Organism: Stylosanthes scabra; assembly: GCA_036250425.1. NCBI lineage: Eukaryota > Viridiplantae > Streptophyta > Magnoliopsida > Fabales > Fabaceae > Stylosanthes > Stylosanthes scabra. The sequence goes on from JASCZI010090765.1 coordinate 23,743, forward strand.
GGTTTGGGGGACCGCACGATTGTTTGGCACCGGCAATGTCCTCTGATCACGCTCAGTTAGACGGCAGATTGATCTGCAACTTCATCCTGCCGATAATAAAGGCCAATCCTTCCGTGTGCATTCCGGTCTTGCAATCCGCCCTTCAACAGAGTTACTCCTTCATGCCGTCCTACAGGAAGGTTTGGTTTGCCAAGCAGAAGGCAATCGCGAAGTTATATGGTGACTGGGAAGAATCATATCTATCCTACCGAGGCTACTGTCTGCATTGCAGTATTTTTGGGAAGGCACACCGGTAGATTTGCAGATCGGTCCTTATCACGAAGGGAATCTGTTGGATCAAGAGAGTTGCCAATTCGACAAGGTTTTTTGGACTTTTCCATTTTGCATTGAGGGCGTCAAACATTGTAAGCTGTTTGTGTCTGTGGATGAAACCCACTTGTACGGGAGATACGGCGGAGTGCCTCTGATGGCCATTGCGCAGGATGGAAACAACAACATTTTTCCAGCCGCATTTGCCATTGTGGAGTTCGAATCTACCGAGTCGTGGTCTTTTTTCCTTAGGAATCTGAGACAACATGTGATCAAGAAGGAGGGTGTCCTTGTTATCTCCGATCGGTCGCCTGCGATCCGGGCCGCACTGGAGGCAGCGGGCAGTGGATGACATCCTCCAAGTGCGTACCATGCAATCTGTGTAAGGCATCTGGCAAGTAACTTCATGAGCAAGTTCAATTGTAAGGAGGGGAAGCAGCTTCTGATTAACGCCGCTTATGCATCCACCAAGCTCGAGTTTCAGGACTACATGAAAGGCTTTGACAGGCTCAGACCAGAGATGAAGGCGTGGGTGACTCGGTTCAAGAACGGGTTGTGGCTTCAGTATTGTGATGAGGGACGCCGGTGGGGACACATGACGACGAGCCTTTCGGAGTGCATCAACGCCGTTCTAAAGGGCACGAGGTTTCTCCCGATCTCGGCGATCGTGCAGGCGACTTATGAGCGATTGCAGCAACTTTGGCTTAGGAAAGGGCAAGAGGCACAGGCACAGGTTGTCGCAGGTAGTCAGTGGAGTCAGTATCTGCTGTTCGAGATCGAGAACAGTAAAGGGGAGTTGCACAAGATGAGGGTAACCAGCTGCGATCGGAGATCCTCTACATTTATTGTTGAGGAGGTTTTGCCAATTCGATACTCGAGGCAGAGTTCATATCAAGTTAATCTTCGGCAGAGGATTTGTGACTGTGGAAAGTTCCAATAGCTTCATTTCGCTTGCAAGCATGTGGTTGCGTCATGTGCCGCAGTTGGCATTGAGTGAGGTGCTTACGTGGACCCTGTGTACAGCATGGAGTCTGTGTTCAGTGTGTATAGCAAAGACTTCCCGCCCATCCCTGATGAGCGCCTATGGCCTGCGTGGTACGGGGCAACGATTAGGCCGAACCGAGCCATGCGCCGCAAAGCCAAGGGGCATCCCGTTTCTACCAGGATTAGAAATGAGATGGATTTGGTGGAGCGCCAGGAGAAGCGATGTGGACTTTGTAGATAGGGAGGGCACACTCGGGCAGGCTGTCCTCATGCCCAGCACCCAGAGGATTAGTAGTTATTTTATTTTCCGTTTCTTTGTTATCCATTGAATGTCGTGCTTATGTTTGGTTGTGATCCGTATCTTTGTTACGTTCTAGTTTGCTTGTTATCCGTATCGGTTAAATAACATTTAAATTTCATAAATATGTTATCCTTTATTTGTTTTCGGTTAAATAATGTTTAAATATGCGAATAAGAAAGTGAGAGATACCAAATTGGAGATGACCAAAGCAAACATAAATATATAAATAACATAGTTCCGTAACTAAAAAATAAATATATACATGACAAATTTCTAATACAGGAAGGTAAATATCCAAATAACAAAGTGCTAATACATTGGTCCTACAACTCAAACTACCCTAACTCTAATGCTCTCCTCCAGGGGGATGCATGTGACCGTCGGTCCCGCACGGCGGAGGTCTGACCTCCCTGGTAGTGCGACGTGGCCGTGGTGCCTGAGTAGCCTCTGCTGACTGTGCCGGATCCACGGGACTTTGCTGTGACTGCGTCGCCGATGGGAATGGTGCACTATGCCCATGGAATGACTGACTATGATACGAGGATGGTGCCTAATAAGATGGTGGAGTCGTGTACTCGGATCCAATGCGACGCGGATCGAACACTGAAAACCCGATAACCAGAGGAGATGAGTAAGTAGGAACCCATGCTCCATGCTGGACATCTGAGGAGGGTGGCGGCGGTGGAGGCGGGGCATGTGATGATGATGCACCAGCCGGATCATGAAATGCCCGAGTCATGCAATATGTCGACGCAAGGCTGGCGAACTCGGCTGGAGGGAAGGTCGACATATGGTATAACAACTCATCCAACCCTGTGTGCTCCTGAGTATCTGCAGTGAATGGGGCTGGATGATCGTGCCCAATCTCAGGCTGAGAGGATGTCCCTCACGGGTGGGAGATGGAAATGCTCAAGCAACAGCAGGCGAAAACGATATCATGCCCGAGGGGGACATGCTCGGGTCCTGCTGATCATCCGCATGATGCGCCTGATCATCATAGAATTGAGCCTCGCCATGGTCAACGGGCTCGTCCTGCCGGTCATACTCTCCCTGCTCCTCCGCAATCTCCTCGGCAACGTGCGCCGCAGCACCCACCTCCACCATCCTCAATCTCCTGTGCTGGTTACGGCGGCTCAACTTGCCCCTCACAGGTGCTGCCTGCCTGGGCCTAGGCTCCTGCGCCTGTCGCCGGCGAAGTGCTGGGGCATCATCCGGCATGGCCAGGTCGTCCCTCGGATGCACGGCCGCAGCGGGGATACCAGCAGGAGCCAAGGTCCATCGAGGGTCAGCCAGATCCAATGCGCGAGACAGGAACCTCCCTCGTCTGGCAACGCGCGCAAACCACTCGTAGTACTGCTGGGTGCCGCGTGGATCCCCTCCGACGTGCACCGTCACTAGAACCTTAGAGGACCTCCTGCGTCACCACCCATCGTACCACGTGTTGAGCCTGGTTGGCCACCAGACATCATCCCCATGGCCAGTGCTCCACATGTGCCTCGTCACGTCAACAGGTAATCGTGGGATAGGCTGCTCCCCACCATACTGCCTGATCACCCGATCGATATAATGCATGTGCACGAAGTTGAAGCGCACAACTAGCACTGCTGACCTCCAAGTATAGACCTCGGGCTATGATCTCATCCAGTCGGGTATAAGGGCCTACATCTCATTGGAATCATACGGAGTCCAACGAAACTGCGAAAGCAATAACGTCAGACAATGCTGCATGAAATTGAGACAACACGCAAATAGTAAAATTGCAAAATGTAACTCAAGTCTTACCTGATCCACTGACACCCGATCTATCCGAGATCGCCACTGCAAAAGCCTACCCTCCTGCTGATCCCTACCTAGTTGCTGAGCTCCAATGAGCCTGCCAATTACGTCACAAAATCATGTTACGTGCCGAAAATATATAAACAACTTAAATAAAAGTATAAAGCTTAGCATTAATACCTCTCAGCCAACGGCCACGTGACATGATCCGCTGCGCGTAAGGACCACTCAGGAAATCGATGATATATCCATGACAGTATCAGCGGGACACACCCGGCTATGTCCGTGGTCCCCCGAGCTGCTGCATTGCACAACGACCTATATGTCCAAGCAAGGACCGCGCTGCCCCAAGATAATCGACGGCATGCATCTAGGTCCCTCAGCAGTGGGAGCCATCGTATATGAACCAAGTTGCCCGACTTGTCGGGCATCAGATATCTCCCGATGAACAGAAGGATATAACACCGGGCATACTGACGTAATGTATCTGGATCTGGATCTGCGGGCATGTGCTGCAGTCGATCGCGTAGCCATACCAAACGAATGGAGAAGGACTCCTTCTGCGCATTCTCTTGCACAGGTGGTCTGGCGCCAAGATACTGCTCAACCATATCCCATGGCTGCTGCTCATAGTGAGTCCCAAAATCCCGCAGGCAACCACCTACGGGATCCTCATCCGTGCGAAGACCCAGGTGGTACGCAACATCCTGTAGGGTGATGGTGCACTCACCCCACGGCATGTGAAAGGTATGCGTCTGAGGCAGCCAGCGCTCCACAAATGCTGAGAGGAGGGGCGCGTCGAACACGAAATCCCGCAGCTGGATCGCATGGCCAAACCCAGCCTCCTCCAAGAACGGCAACAACACATCAGGAGCGGGCATTAGGAATGCACATCTCCTGGGAAGTAATACTCTCTCCCTCTATATGAACATAAGCATAAAATAAATAAATAACAAGTGCAAAACCATAATAACATAAATAAATAAACGTAACTTTGATATTTATTTTATTTAAATAAAAAAAAATTCATGATTTTACATTTTCCTTTATAAAATAAACACATAAATCACAAATAAAAGTAGAAATAAAATGGTAATTAAAAACGAGGGAAATTAAATGGTAATACTAAATTATATTGCAACTTCCGTATACTAGGGTTACAAAACCTAGTCACAAATTAAAGGAGAAATACTAAATTAGTTATTTATTTATTTACATAAAATCATGTTCCTAGGTTACCCTAATTAAGCAGAATTACTAAATAATCCAAACTACTAGGTATTGCTATAATAATTAAATATCTATATTAGGATTCTGATTATAAATAAATTATAATTCAAACTTTGAATTATGCTAATTAAATATGAATCCTTAATTAATGACCCTAATTACATAATAACAATGACAGGACAATAGTTACATAAAAATTCTAGATAACACTATCAAATTGAATATAATTATCAAATTAAATCACATTCTAAATTCCTAAAATGAAACTACTAATTTATTGAGAAGGATAATTAACCAGGGCTCCGGCGATGTGCCACTCATTGTTAAGCCTGTACAACCCTTCCGGGTCCTCCGGGTTAGCCTGAGGGGCTGCAGCGGGTTGATCGCCTTGTCTGGCCCCAGATCTCCCGCGATTTGGTGTTCTAGAACGTTCCCTTGGAGCCATATCTAACAAAAAACTTAGAAATAATTTTTTTTCTGCCTAGAAAAGTAAATATGAAGGAAGAAAGAGAAAAAATGAGACAAGTCTCGGGTTCTGCTGCCTTATATAGGACGCGGAGCTATCTCGGGCTCTGCAGTCCCGATATAGCTATCTCGGGTTCTGCATGCCCGAGATATAGTGGGATATTGATTTTGTGTCTTATCTCGGGCTCTGCATGCCCGAGATACTATCTCGAGTTCTGCAAGCCCGAAATATAAGGGGAGTGCATAAATTTGTAATTTTCCCTCACTGTGCCTATTTTCATAAATTTGTTATTTATTTTATTTAAATAAAAAAAACCCTATTTTTTATTCTAACATGCCAAAAACATCTACATGCGTTGATTGCGTTGTGGGAATGGTTCAATCTGACAAGAAACTTTTATTGGTAGAAAAGCCCAATAAAAAGAACGGTTATTGGACCTGTAAAAATTTCACTAATGAACTGTCATAGCAATTTATTTTTTCCACATAAGGACTACTTTATTTGACCAGCCCGAAAAAAAAATCTACAAAGATCAAAACGATACCGAGAGAGAGAGAGAGAGGAATGGGAAGAATAAGCAAAGAGGTGATGGGTGGAGCGGGGAAGAGTCTGTGGGAGGTTCTGGTTTGTCCTCTGTCGAAGAATCCGTTGAGGTACTGCGACGAAACTAAAACCCTAATCAGTGACGCCATTGCCGTTTCCTTTCCTGTCAGTTCTCCTCTACTTCCCTCTTCCCTTTCCGCTTTTTCCATTTATTCTCCCTTTTATTTATTTATTTTTGTGTGCTCAGATAAAAAATGGAATCCCTTGCTTGGTTCCACAAGATGGCAAGATACTCCAAGAAGAACAAGATGCCAATGATGCTAATTCCTCTGCTATGAATCAAGGAAGAAGTTCCTAATATGAAAATGTAAGAGATTTCAGCGTCTCTTCCTTTAATTGTGACCCTCCTGTATGTTCCTCATTTCAGTTCCTGAGTAAATTACAATAATGTCCTTTGAAATTTGAGCTGTGTTTGAACTATGGCTTCCATTGGGACTCATTGAAACTTGAATAATAAAGAAAAGAAAAAAAGGCAGAAAGTATCAATAAACTATTAAAAGATTAATATTCAAGATAGCTAATCTGAACCCATGAGATCTGGTGCAGCATTTGTCTCTTGTTACCTAACAACAACCTTACTAACATTTTTAACCGTCATTCGTTGCTTAAACAAACTACAAAACTAAATTCCCTGTTTTGTCTAAGCTGATGTGAGAAATTGGCATAATTGTGAGATTTTTCTTATGTGTACGGCATATGCTGCTTTAATTCTATAGGTGAGAGGTAGGTTTCTCATTCTCAATAACAAGTTGGTCAAGAGAAAACCCTTCAATGCTGAATAGCTACTTTCCATCTTCCTTTTCTTCCTTTTTAGTGTGTTATACTCAAAGGGAATGTGAACCAACATAACTGTTCAAAACCCAAATAACTCAAGTAGCTTTTGAGTGTGTGATAATTTTTGCCCCCTTTTGTCTTAGTCTATATATGATTTAAACAAGTCGCATATACACCCTAATACAGGTTCCTCAAGGATGAACCTTGGGTGAAACTAAGTGAAGGTCCGAACCGACTGATATTGGAGAATTATCGTGGTTGAGTTGACTGATTAGGGACTTAGGGGTGAAATGCCACTCGAACCTAGAGCTAGCTAGTATAATATACATATACCAAACAATCTTGACACTCGGATAAAAATATGGCTGTTATTAACTAATTGTGTATTTAAATTGTTTTTCAGTTTACAAAACAATATTTATTATCAAGAGTGTAAACGCAGCGGGATTGAATATGTTGTTATTATTATTGACATTGAGGATTTTCAACACAAGTATGATTTGATAAGATGATGTTACTTTTTTGGATTTCCATCTCCACTTGATGAAAATAACAAGAACACCATTAACGGTAAAACAAGAAAAAAGAGATCTTCAATGAAGATTTCCTTTTTAAATGTTATAATGTTACTACCATTCAGGGGTTAGGAGTTCCGTAGTATAGTCTTATTCCCTCAAAAGCTATTAGGTAAAGAAGGAATTGACGAATAAAACAAATATGGTAAAAATTTTAATCAAGCACATAATAAGGTAGGTTGCGGTAGTTAATAGTATTATTCTCCCCAAAATCAATGAGAAATGAAAAAAAATGACATAATTTCTATGCATGGTAGTGTAGAAAGCTTCTACACAGATCTAATTTTATATTGTCAAATCGGTAAAAGTTTACTAACTTAAAAAAGTCTCACAAACATAAATATATAATTGGATGAAACTGGAAAAGCACTGTAAAACCTAATATAAACTCAAAGAAAATGGCTAAGTGTTTATAATCAAATATATAACAATAGTACTATACAACAGTTAGAGGTCCTGTAGTTTATAGTATTGTTCACTCTAGAAGCAAGCCAATGAGGTATCTATCTTAATATCTAGGTCGAGTGTAACACTCTGTGTTGGTGTGACACACTCCCTTATCTAACCACCCTTTCAAAACAAGCAAAACAACCAAACCAATGACTATATAGGCAAAATTATTATTTGTGATGACTTGACCTATTATTTGCAAACTCTAGTTCTTACTTATTAAGGACCTAATAGAGATGCATACCCATCAATCATAAACCAGAGATGAATAATCTCAACAACTTGGTTTCAATTGTGTTCAATTTAATTGGTCTAACACAGGGACCACACAATGTCTCTTTATGTTACTTCCTATCATCTGAATCTGCGGCAGCATCTTCATCCAATGAACTCATCATGGAGAATAATGGTGAGGCTGCTTGGTGTTGTGTATGCTTGTCGAGGTTAAAGGATGAAGACGAAATCCGAGTTCTTCCTTGCCTGCACAAGTTCCACAAGATTTGTGTGAATAGATGGCTCAAAGGTCGCCACAAAACCTGTCCCCTCTGCCGGTTCTCGATGGGAGGTGGTGGTGAGGAGAAATCGCACCACCGTGCTGAGATTTTCACCGAAGAGATGTTGATATGGTTTTCTTCTTTCCATATAGCTGGTATGTAGTCTGTGTTGTAAAATTTTTCACCATAGGGAATCCGTTCAAGTGTCTATATAAGCATAGCCCTTGCTTTGCTTTTTCCATTTTTATGCTTTTGTTTTTTCCTTTGGGTGCTGCAAGGCTTATGATCCTGATTTTTATGAAAGGTGAAAAATGAACAATGTTATTAATTCCCTGCAAATTAAATGAGCAAGATCGCTCCAAACTGGCCCTAAGGCAAAAATGATAGACCTTAATGTTCCTTTCTCCTAATATCTGATAAAGAATTACACAATACAAATAACATAATTGAACATTCAATATGAAATGTTCATAAATTAACATCCCAAGAATCTCTTAGTGCGATTTAGTATCTATGATTCGGATAATCGAGTTTAGTATTGAAGTTTTCCAAACCCATACTTGATCGTCTTTGCAAGAACTTAATTCGTCCCTCCTATGGTAGATGGTTGGATGGTGAATATTCAATAATGGGTTGTAGTGCTTGGAAAGATAAACACAGGTCTAAACAAATAGATAAAGTGAATGGTATATCATAAGATGACACATCATTTTCTGGAGGCCGGAGGCAACTATCTAATTCTTCATCATATTTTTTAACGGTCCTCACTCTGAAATTGTTTAGAGTTTAGACTTTAGACCAATGCATGATGGTCTTTAATTATTTTTTTTATTGATTTCTTTTTTGACACTCATAGTCTTATTACTCTTATAGATGTTTTGGAAAATTAGAAAAGCTTAATTTCGGCTTTTTTTCTCTCGAGGTATTTCCAATCCAACAGGCCGAGGACTAATCCTCCGCGGATCTAAGTTCTATTTAAGAGTTTAATGTTGGTCAATGAGTTGCTGCATGCACAAGACGAGATTCAAATCTCGACGCTTGCTTAAACGAACTAGTGAGCTAACCACTAAACCAATTTTTGCTTAAACGAATTAGTAAACTAACCACTAAATCAACTAAAATTGGTTTTAATTTCGGCTTAAATAAGAGTTTTTTTTTTTTAAATGCGAGTTTATCTGCCCTTATGAAGAAGCCCAATAAATCATTAATATTATTGTTATTATAGGTGAATACAAAGAAAACTATCCCATATGACTTTGTCCAAATAGTATTGATGATTAACCCAATCTCCCAAAACAATTAGCATTCAGGCCTGCCTTTAAAACCCAAAAAAAAAAAAAAAAAAAAGTAAAAAAGTGAAAAACTTCCGTTGCCGGGAATCGAACCCGGGTCTTCTGGGTGAAAGCCAGATATCCTAACCGCTGGACGACAACGGATTTGATGATGTGTTTTATTTAGTTTTTCTATTAATATGATAAACTCTGAAACATATGATAAATTCCCTAAAATAAACGCGAAAGATTATATGTTTAGTTATAATTTTCTTTCAGCTTCTAGCTAGTAGCTAGATATCCACCGCCTATCACTCTATCAGTTATCTTCTTTTTCTCTTCAGATTAGATGTTATGTCCGAATGACTTTTTTTGGGGTACCATTTAGTATTCTGCTAATGAAAGATGTTGGAGAATATGGCATCATGTGCAAAAAAAGGTGACAGTATTCTATTCAGAGGAGAATGCCATACCTGGAGTACCATGTATAGAACAGCACAAATGATTCTTTCTTAGTCTTAAGTATTTTATGATTTACCCTTTTTGCCCAAAGATTATCGACACATACTAGTGGGGTTGATTTATGTTGTGTGATAAATCACATTCACCTGACACAAAAAAACTCACCTTCAGCTATTGTACTCAGGAATCAATTACTACAATTACGTTATATATACATATACATTCAAAGTTAACTATTTATACGGAATATATATATGATAAAAATATATTTAAAAAAAAGTTATGCATTGAAAATATGTGAAACATAGATATAAAGAGGCAGATTCTAGTACCAAGTGTTGTTAAAATTAAAGTCACCCTTTTTTGTATTTTAATAATAACACCTTAAAAAAAATAAAATAATTGAAAAAGACCATTACTTTAAATTTCAATATATGTAACCACTATAGCCACTCGGAAATATATTTAAATTTTTTAACAAAATTCTACAAAAACTAGAGAATCAAAATAGCAAATACAAAAGGCCCGCAGAGAAACAACAGAAATAAGCTGAATCCTATGATTCCACATGGCCCATGGGCCCAGGGGGCCCACAGGGCAAGAAAGAGTGATATATTAGGATAGCTAATAAAATAAAGACTAATATTACTTTTTTAAAAAAAGAATAATTTTATCGCTTTTAAGAATAATTTATTACAGATAGAAATATTAAGTAAATTAAATTAAAATCTGATGCAAAACTCTCAATCTGAGAAAACATAAAAAGAGAGACTTTGAAAAGTTTTGCAAGGCTCATAAAATGTCGGAGCATTTTTGTCTTTGGAAAAATAAAATTCATGAATAAAGTCAATCACTCAAACTCCATTAATTTTTTTTTCTAAAATTATTTTAAAATAAACTTAAAAATACACATAATTACATAAAATTGATAATTTATAATTGTTAGATGATAATTTAACTAAATATATTAAATCATTCAACACTTATTAACAAATAATTTCAAGTAAGGTCCACTGTAATTATCTGTTAACATATCAAAAGGATTGGCGGAATTAACAAGAACAAGCATTTGACCACACAAATCCATATTAATATAAAATGGTCAATTTCTAGAATTATCACTAACCGAAATCTCAAATCTTCACCATAGTCGACATTGCTTGAAACTTTGTACTTTTAGTTTTTTTTTTTTTAAATAATAAATTTATACATTGAAAATAAAATTGTGAAGCATGCATGTATATAGTCCTAAATTGTGTTAGAATGGTTGTAGTACCTTGAAATAGTTAAGTCATCCATCACGAAAGTAACTTCACTGTCCTCACATCTGGAGTGGTTAATTGTCTACGTTTGCCTTCACATCACAATGACCTCAGTAAAATTATTTTTATTTGTCAATGGGTTTTTATCATCATTCCTTCTTCACTTTTTTTTTTTTTTTTAAATTCATCCTAATTTATAATGTAATGATCGCTATTTTTCATTGCATATATTTATAAAAAAAAATATTAAAAAACACTAAGTTTAGTCTATTTAATTATAAATTTACCAGTTATAAATCGCTTTTTATATTAACTGGCTTTTTGTTGAGCCTAATAAAGTCATATTAACATGAATAATGATAATAATCATAACATGATTAGCATCGAATATCAAATAAACAAATATCTTTACTATGAAATTAAAGGAAATGAAAGTCAAATATCACATGGAGTCATGGGTGTAGTGACAAAAAATGAGAAATCACATCATTATGAAAACTGGGAAAGCCATGAACTTTTATGTAAAAGACATTACACTACACACGAATATTAAAGAGATAAGAAATGACTGAGATAGGAAAAAGCTAAACTTGTTTGCCAAAACATAGTACTACTATTATTTTAATAAGAATTTAAGCTAATATGATAAATTTATTATTAATAAAAATTTTAAATTTTTATATTTAATAAATACAAAATAAATATATTAAAAAATTATTTTTTATATTTGATTTATAATTTTAATATGGTATTTGAAACATAAAATAGATAAACTCTTTTAATAAAATCACAAACCATTTTTTATGTATTTTATTCACAAGTTGTCCACATCAAATCAAATAAGTAACAAATGTGGATAAGATAATAAATTTGTTAGTAATTAACGAGCATTTGAAAAATCCAAAGTTGGGCAAAGTAATCGCTTACGTTAATGTCATAATTAAGGTAGCCACCCTGCTTCTTGAAGACTTTAGTTGCTGCTAAAATGATTGCGAAATAAACAATGAAAATGCTTATAACATTTATATCTTTTATTTATTTATTGTGTAAATATAAACTTAATAAAAATAATAAATATTTTATATTTTAACCAACACAATTTGGTTTAGATCATACAAGATAAGTGAATTTCCCTTTTATAACTAAATATAGAAAATACGTAAAAAATAAAACGTGCTGCACCTTCCACAAAATTACAAAACGCCAAAAGCAGGAGAAAAATGCCAAAAACAGAACAAAGAGTGGCATCAAAGTTGGTTGTGGAGGTCCCAACAAAATAGAAATGGTAAAAGCAACACTTGTTCCCTTCCCATGATGCATACAAATTAATTTCCTTATATTAATTAATTTAATTCAAATTCCTTTTGGCTTGAATTAAATCTCAATCTCATGGTCAGAACAGATTTGAACGTGGAAGAGTTACAGCCAGAAATAAACATAAGACGATGGATGCATTCTTACATCATCATCATCATCATAAATAAGAATTGCATTGCAGCAGTAGTGGCACTCTAAAACTATAGAAAGATTCTCAAAAATCAAAACGGTGCCGTAAATGTTCGGTATAGAGTACTCTTCTTCTTTTGCTGATTCGCCGCTGCTTCACATAGCTGCACACATTACCAACGTCAATTTAGTACAAACCACTTTAAAACTCATACACAAATTATATTATTACTAATCACCATTAAAGTAGACATAATCAAAGAAATCAGTAGTAATAAAAATGTAGATGCCTGTTGTTGCTGCCTCTTGAGTCTTGCATTTTCTTCAAGCAAGTGGTCCACTTTAAGCTGTAACTCGTTCGTATATGCCTCAAATAAACAACAAAACAAGAATCAAGACTTGAACGGAAAAACGCAAAGCAAAGAAAGACTGAAAGGCATGGATTGCCAGTTAACCTTAGCTCAAATCACATTTGTCTCCTCCCTAGTAGAGGTATCGAGTCTCTCCCCGAGGTATCTTTGTTTTAAAAAAAGTATGGATTTGGAGAAAGAAGGAATCTTTACCTGCTTTCGGGCGCGTGATCGGGCAGCGGATTCACGATTCTTGATCATGCGCTTGTTGCGGCGGTCGAGGGTAGGGGAGGAATCAGAAGAGGGTTCAGGGAACCTCTTAGTGGTGGGGAAGCAGGGGAGAGAGGAAGAGCAAGGCAGGGTATCAACAAATAATGGTGAAGAAGGGTAAGGTAGCTTGGGAGTGGAGGTAGGTGGTAGTGGTGGTGGTGGTGGTGGAGCAGGATGTTGATGATGGAAATGATGATTGCGGTTATTAATATGGCGATGATGAGAACCCAGGCTGAGAGCAGTGAGAGATTGCGGCGGTGCAGGAGAGGGGGAGAGAGACGGTGAGGGAGAGGGAGAGGGAGAAGTAGTAGTAGGAGGAGGAGGATCGGAAGTGGTGTTAATGGTGAAGGGGCGAGCGAGGAAGTCTTGGAAGATGAAGGCGGCGGAGGAGGTGGAGGAGGAGGAGGTGTTGTGGTCGTTCAAGGAAGCAAGGTTGATGTCCTTCCAAACCTCTTCCATTGTACGGTGGTCTTCAAGCACACCCCTCCCTTTAATTTAATATGTAAGGAAGGGAGTGCAGAGTGCACACTTAAGAGTGCAAGTAGTAGGCCCTCCTCATACAATTATCTTCACTTCTTATTTTGCATTGCTTCCTTATTTGTTTCATGCAAAGTTTGTTATGTAATAATTTTAAGTGAACAATTAATTTTTGTAAATCAAATGTAATTAAATGATTTATTTTTATGCGAAATAAAAGATAATTTTAGTGTTAAATAGAATTTTATTTAGGTGTATTTTTTTATATTATTTGACATCGAAATAATATTCTATTTAGCATAAAAATAAATTATTTCGTTACACTTAATTAGCCAAAACAATTTATTCAAATAGTATTACTCTAAATTTTACATCTTACATTTTATAAAAAATTAAAAAATTAGAATAATATATGGATATAAACACTCATATTTTTCAAATAAAATTTATATTTATATCATTTATATGTGCAGTACAAACTCCATTGTTTCATTTATTCATTATATGTTCTCTTTCTTTTTTATTTAATTGCTAAGACTCAAGTATAATGATGGGTAAAACAAAATTATAAGTTAAAAGTAAAACATGGTTAAAAATTTTATATATTTAATATAATAAATATTAATATTTATTTTAGTTATTTAACATTATACATATTGATATTTTAATTATTTTTTTATACAAAAACATTTTTCTATGAATATATTTTCGTATAACCTATTGATATGATTATTCATATAATAATATTAGTTATTTATACTTTTATTTTTTAATATGCGTCAATAAAACATTACTTATTTTATGAGTTTTTATATAATTTTAATTTTATTAAGACATTAACTGCTTTTTATTTACAATAAATCCTAACGAAGCAAATGAAGTTTTGTTCCAAAAGTTGACAATCTTCCCTAAATAAAAATTGATTAACAGTAATGAATAAAAATTTGATTTTCTAAATACTTAAATTAAGGTTGAAAGGGAGTAGTGTTCTAAAACTGTAAAACATGTACTGTTTGGCGGTATGTTTGGTTGGTTGATAGTTGATATTTTGAAACAGTTTGTGTGAGTAGTCAAATCACACGTGACACGCGCGTGAATCAACATGCCAATTCCGTTGAAAATGGGGCACCCACACACATAACCCTAACAAGTAACCCTACTTTTACCTAAAACCCTTAATTAACTTTTTATTTTCTTACTTATTTATATTATCACTTATCTTACGTATCATCTTTTAAATTTAATTTCGAAGAAAAAAACTAAGGAGCCAATATATTATGATCAATAAAGAGTTTTTACATGATAAGTTATATAAATTTTAAATATATAATAATTTAATTTTAAATATATAAATTATAGATAATAACTTATATAAATTTTTAGATAATAATTTAATTATTAACTTCTTAATGATTTTTTAGTATTGATTTTGTAGCATTTTTTTTTTAAGAATTGAAATTTTCTTGAAATAGTAATCGGGAAAAATGATGGGATGAGAAACGGGAAACAGAATATAGAACATGCGGAGACGCGAGAAGTGTTATGAATGAATGTTACATCGTTTTCTTTGATAAAATAACTACATATTATTTTTCGACAATTAATATTGTAGATATTTATACTTTTTGAGCTGATAATAACGACACTTGTTTAGAATTTAGTGTGTCATTTTCTCTCAGATACCTATATCCACCGTAATCAAGGACCAACGTACATAGCTTATAAGGACTAATAAGGACTAGGGGGCGAACCCACTTGCCCCTGCCCACTCGAGTTTCATAAATTATAAATTAATTTTCACTATTTTTTATTAATATATTATTATAGTACTTATACATCATTTACTTATTTAAAAGGAGCTTTCACTTTGTCTCAACAATATTTGAGAATTTAGTTGTTGCACTTTCGTTCTAATGGACACGCTAATTAAAAAAAAAAAAAAACAATTTGCTCTGTTACTAAAATTTCTTATTTTTTATAGAAAAATTATTCGCTATGCCTTAAAAAATGTAGCATATCATATTTCATTGGTTTTTAGTCATTAATATAATTAATTTTAATTATAAAATAAATATATAATTAAGATCAACGACTAAAAAATAATAAAATACGATATGCCGCATTTTTTGCGACATACCGGATAATCTTCCTTTCTTATATCCGAAAAAGATTATACTACTTGAATCGGGTGGACCAGCAGCCTCCATTCTTTTTCAGGAGATGTCATATTCTCGGTTTCTTCTCTCTATTATTCTTCTAATAATATATATTTTTATGGTAATATAAATGATTTGTGTTTATATGTTAGCATCTTACACATTCTTTACCACAATCAGGATTCAATATCGTTGTCAGACCTTTGAGCCTTCTAAGGGAATAACCGTGAGTAGCTTTGCTCGGAACCCTAACAAATTAGGGTTTAAATACATTTAGAGTATATTTATGTAATAAAATACAATTCATCAAATTAGGGTTTATGTTACCATTTTCATTGCTTTCAAATGTTACCTTAGCTCCAAGCACGATATATGTACGAAACCAGCTTTATTATATTTACAAACTAAAAACCTGTTCATGTATGACTCAATTTCTCAGTTAGAAGGAAAGGTGGGAAAATAAAGAAGAAGAAGAAATTCAAAGGCTGGTATTAATCCACTTGTTGAAGCACGAGAATAGCTGCTCCCTATATATTCTAAGGACACATTGATTTGACCTATACATCACTTGCCAAAATCACACAAAAGAAAAAGCACAAACAAATTAAACTAAACACATGTTTTTTTTTATTCGGACAATAATATAGAATCTACACAATTTACTCTTTTTAGTTAGAAATTAACTAACAAATTTATTAATAAAAAAATTAAATACACTAATAAAGTGCTATTATATATACAATACTGACTAAATAGAAAATTGCTAATTGTGAAGTCCCACATCGATTGGGGAGGAGAAGGAAACATATCTTATAAGGGTGTGAATACCTCTCCTTAGCATGATGCGTTTTGACGAGTGAGTGTGGGGATTTAAACTGTTACTCTAATCCCAAAACCTTAAATTTTTTTCTATTTTCTTTATGCTAATATGTTTAAGTGATAATTTTAATTCACTTTTTAATGTATTCTTTTTTCAAAAAAAGCAATTTATTTTCATGTACGGTAGCAATAGCATGTTTGTAAATTGCTTTGATAGATTTATATATAAATTAAACAATTTTTTTTATCTTATCTCAATTTGATATTTTGCAACATTATATGACTTCACCTGGCGTGCGTTTAGGGTTTGTGAATTACAAGAAAAGAAAAAATAAAATTAGTGATTAAAATAATTTGTAAAAATTTTTAGGAATAATTTTACAAATGGTAAAAACGTAACTTTAGTTTCTTCTATTTTATTTTTTATATGTATATCTGATTATTTGAATGGGAAAATAAATCATTGTTACACTTACACGCTGCCATAATGTGAAAATATCACTGCATTATTGATATCATTTTGGCAAGTGCACCAAATCGTTCAAGTAATAAAGAGTAAGTGAGTATCGTTCCACGAGGATTGATTTGTACCAAACAACAATTCACTAAATTGATTTCTATTTAGATGAATCCATGTTTATAATGAAGGTAGCTTTAAATGAAGAACTATTTATAAAAAGATTCAATTTTAACTAACATAAACGGTGAAATAAGGAAATGATGAAATAAAAAACTAGGGAATAGATTTCATTTGATCTTTCAAAGGATTGATTAGGACTTGTTACTTGAGTTGAACTATCAAAGAGTTAATGGATGAATTTTTAGTTATTAACTTCCAA
>JASCZI010090765.1:57621-68574 GCA_036250425.1 Stylosanthes scabra
CTTTCCCTCTTGGCTATCAAGCATAGCTTGATCAGAAGTAAACAGAGCTTTATTTTGGAGGATCAACTTGTAATATGTATTATCGAAAGTTGTTGAAGAAGGATCCATAATGGTGCCTGCATTTTTGGCCTGGTTTTTCAAAGGACAAATTGATTTCAGTTTCACTGCAAATGATGGGTTTATTGAAGGGTCCCAATCATGTGTAGCATCAAAGTTATGGACTCTCTTGCTGAAGGATGAGCAGTGAGCGAAACCTAAAGTGTGTCCACCTACACATGGGTTGAATGACATGTTACTCTAAACTCTGTTAATCTGTAGATTTTAATAAATGGAAATTGGTTTTTACTTTCTTAATGGCTTACCGGACAGAGCTACTAGATCTGCTGTGGACAAACCTCTTTGAGAGAAGCTTTGCTTCAACTGCGATATGTTGAAGGTTGGTGCTGGTAAATTTATTGTTTCACTGGCCTTAGATGTTCTACCATCCTTTCTTCCTTTAGGAACATCCCATGTAGGTCCTCCAGACTGTAGAAATATATATACCAACAGTTGTTTAGAATATGCATAGTGAGAAAACTGATATATTTAGCTTTGTTTTCTTACCAGAAAAACTGCATCCCTTGCTGCTAGAGCAAGAATATCAGCACAAGAAACCACACCAGGGCATGAAGCTTCTAGTGCTTTCTTTGCTGCATCAATGACATAAAATGCGTGCAAAGAAATATTCGGTGGTCCATCTTTTTCGGCTTTGTTGTTTCCTTTTGAATTTAGGAGCACAGAGGCATCGCATCCCTTCAAAAGTACACCGGGAAAAGAGATGACAGTTCAAACAATGCATCAATGCATAGGTGCAAGGGTTAAGTATGAAACAGAAGAGGAAATGAGACGTTCTTATACACTCTTAAAGCACATTTAATGCATGCTCCAGGAATGAAATAGTACAGCATTACCCGAATGAAGCAGTCATGAAAATGCATACGCAGAAGCGCTGCAGGTACTGTTTTGTCCTTTGCTGTGGCATCCTTCACTGTCTTAGCAACAATGAGCTCAACATTTGGGCATGACTTTTCATAGTGGTTCAAGCTCAGTGAGTTTCCTGTGGAAACTGCAGAAAGTATGATGATGATCATATTAAAGAAAGAAACAAAGCTAGCCATTGCCAATTAAGAGTACTTTGATGATATTTTAGCTTTTAGCTTAGGAATGCAAAGATGGGTAAGATAGAATTTTATAGGACATAAAAGAGACTAATTATTGTTTAGGGTATGATAGACCCCAGAGAATCATCTCGTTAAGTAGTATTATCAGTGGATGGAATCGTAATGTTTAAGCATTATCATAACAAAAAGACAACTTACTTTAGGCTCCATTTACACATATACAGAAGTTTCAAGTCACTGGTAGTTAATAGTGGCTTATAAAGTTGTTTTACTTTGTCATTATTTCCATGGATCTAGTGATTAGGTTTATGTTCCTCTTAAACACAATGAACTAAATATTCAAGCTATATCGCTATAGTTTAATCGTCTTACAATAGGTAAGCTTCTATGTCACATGCCATAATTTCATGGCCCTCATTGGTGCAATGGGTAAGCTCCAATGTCATCTCCCATGATACATAATTATGGTTATTTGACTGTTATTATGGTTCATGTGAGCCTCACAATATTTCTATCTTAAATATAAGTGGGACTGAGTTTGTTTCAAGGTTACAAAATATATTTCAAGAAATTATATTCTCCAGAATATCATATTCGGGTATTATAAGAAACTTGTTTGCTTTAATACTACAAATGATTGGGATTATTTTTAATAATTTTTTAGAATAAATTAGATTTTTAACGCACCTTCCACTTCAATACGTTAAGGTTTGCTAACTTTTGTTTGATGCACATAAAAACCTAATTATTTTATTTATATTTTGTGCAAGTATGACTAATCTATGGCCTTTCTCACACAAGGTTCACAGCCATAATTTGATCGTCTTCCCAAATGTCAATTCTCATTATAGATCATTATGATTATTTGACCATTAGTACATTGTTCTAAATGTGAGATGTGAATTTTTTTTTAACTTTTACATTTTACTATGAGCTTTTCTTGATTAGCCACATTGATTGATATTATAGTTAGGCATTTGATTGAGTTGGGTCCATCAACCTAGGCAGTGGTGGTCATAGCAAATTTTTCAATGGGGTACTCTATTAACAGTAATAGTCTACCAACAAATCAAGCATTAGTTAGACACCTTTTGTTTTAATTGGTCACCAATATGCACATTCTCTCTTCTTTTCCCCCCTTTAATTCTACCTGCAAGGGAATCAGCATCTCAATTATGAAGGAGCAATGCACGAGGTTGTTAAAATTGAGCCATCTAAGGTTTGTTGTTTTTTTCTTCCATAACTTGCATTGCAAGCTTAACATGAGCTATAATTGTTGGTTCGTTCTTCCCGTTGATGTGAATTAAAGTTCAGAGGAAACTACACATTTGTGTCTGGTGCTGTTTGTTAACAGTATAATTTGGAGGTTTTTTCCCCATGATTGAGATGAAAAGTATTTGCTAAACAATCCTAATTAAGTAATTAACTAACCACATAGATAGTAGATAAGTGTAATATGAAGTTTATTATATTGTGACTGTCTTTTCCTCAATTAGTGGGGTCAAAACATTGGATACTGATGCTAATTGATGAAAAATAATTTCTTCACATAATAATTCCAACTGTTAAAGTTGACGGCAGCTGATATGCCTTTTTAATTGGTTCACTTTTATATAATTTATGGAGATGAACCTTTTAAAGATGGTAATTTATTTATTTATCTACACAGGTAAGATGAAATGGAACCTTGTTATTTAACTAACATGAAAAAAAAAAAAACGGTATTATGTATTCTTTGCTACTATATAGATACCATATTGGCCGATAAGCTATAGCTTATATGATATTACCCTTTCTCTCGTCGTAAGAGGTTTCGGATTCTAGCCTCTTCCCTTAGACACAAAAAAATATAGATATCATATTGGAAAAACATAATGAAATTTATAGTGTTTATAGCAATATATAAAATGTAAGGTTTATAACTGTGCTACACATGCTGCTATATTATTTACAAACTCATCAAAATCATGCTAGTGAGATATCCCCAAAAATGGATATAGTAATAATAATGCTTCTATGGTGTGTGTATGTGTGGGCTATATGGAACCCTATAAACTCTCCTGTGAAAATACTAATAATTTGAATGATACAAGATTGAATAGTGAATAGCTAAAGGGTATGATCAAGAAATGGCTAAAATAAAGAAAAGAGCCAACACAAATGCAAAATTAGGCCTTAAATTAAATGAGTGACTAGGTAGAAGCTTTCCAGGGCCATTATAAGAACCATTTGAAGTTGCTTCTGGATTCACAGCAATAGCAGGAGAAATTGCAGGAGAGTGAGACTGGTTAATATTTAAATTGGAGAGTTCATCATCATAACCTGAGGGGAAAAAAACCTCATTAACAATAATAACTCAGAGAGAAGGAAAGTAATGAAAACCAAGTCACGGAATAGAAATGAAAGTGCACTCACAGTTAGATTCTTTCCAACCCAAAACCATGTTATCGCGATCAAAGATTATGCGATAGCCAGTCATGAAGTTCTCTGCATGAAGATAAATATAATGAACATTTGAAACTATATATCAATACTTCAACAATAAGTGATGGAACTTTGTACTTGTATTTTGTTAATTTGATGCATAAATTGTATTTTAACATAAGGGACAAGAAAAAGTCTCAAAAGAATGATGCAGTAGAGGCTGCATGGTTGACTCGAAATACATAGTGATATATAAAAGGAAATGTATGATGTTTAATTTCTTTGATTCAAAGTACTCACGTCCTATGATGTTCACATTCTCGCTTTTTAAGACGCCCAAACAAAGTAACTCGCCAACATCCTGTATATCACAAAAAGCAATCATGAGACTAGACAGCTGAAAATTGTTAGATATTTATCTCAATTCTCAACGGTATCATGAATTCTGAATCAAGTTGTATTTTGATGCTCTCACCAATCCAGTAACGGTTACTATAGGGTTTATGACAAAATAATTGTCTCCACCTTTCATGGTCAGATTCACGGTGGGAACTTCAATTGTCTGATTCGGGCTGCAGGTAGAGCGGAAATCAAATCAATGCGCGATAGTTTGTATGAAGTTACATTAATTTCTGAATAGAATGTTGGAAGTAATTGCTATGATTCAAAATAATAAAAATGTCAAGTTAAAATAATCACCTTATGTTATAACAGAAGTCAAAGGGGAGATCAGTATCAGAGCCAGAACTAGATGAATACCGTTCTTGTTTTATCATTGAATTGAACTGCCAAAGTAATGGAAAAAATTAACCACTTATTAGTTATTATGTGACATGAAATGTCACTCTAGATATCGTCTTAATAACATTACTTACATTCTTGGTAATCTGTGTATAAGCTGGGTCATTTAGGTATGTAAATGAGGTCCCAGAGTCGAATATTGCATTGAACTCAAGATCAGCCGCAATTCCTCCCAAAATGATTTGGGTAATTGTGATATTGTAAGTTGGACTGCCAAGAAGCATCCATATTAAAATAAACACAAGTAAAGTTCGAACAGTATATTATATATTCTTCTCTAGTTTCAGTTCTATGTTTCTATCATTATCCCCAAACATTGATAGGCACTTACTGCAAATGCCTGAGGTTGAATGGTGTTTGTCCTTGGACCAAGCTGGTATTATCCCCAAAGGTGATTCTCCCAAGACCATCAGGTCCAAAACACATTGAAAATGAATTTGAAATAAGGCCTTGATTGGCCAAGATGCTTGGAACAGATATATTGCTCATGCCAAGTCCAAAGAGACCATTTGGAGCTGCCCCATCAAGAAATGCTCCTGTCTGAACTTGGCCGCAACTGCAACAACATATTCAAAGATAAAAAATAAGGACTATACAACCAGCATATTCTAATCATACGCAATGCCAAGAAAAGAACATCCAGTATATCAGGCCATTTCGAAGAACAAGAATGAAAACAGAAGTATAAAACCATGATTAGTAGTAGTAGTTTAAGGATCTGCTAGGAAACTTAATATTCTTCTGATCGCTGATAATCTGTTACATAGCAGGCTCATTTATATTTCTCTACCCAACAACTTAAAAAGCTTTTGAAAGAAATGGTTCCATGATATAACATCAAAGTTGCTATAACCTAGAAGCTAAGATTTTACTAATGAAGAGTCCAATTTTATAAATAGCAAGGCAGTATTAAGAATTTGTACCCAAGTGTAATTGGTGTGTCAACATCTTTTGTTTGATCATCATCTGTAACTAAGTGCAAAACATCCTCAACCAAGATTCCAGTAGTAGAAGTACCATTTGTTAGATATTTAACTTGGTATGGACAAGTGCTACCGGATGAAGTGCATTGACTTGATTCATCACATAAGCTGCTATTGCAAAGAACATTTTGGCTTGTAGAAGATCTTTTCATATCATAGATATTAAGCTCAAGTACCTGTCACATAGAAGCAACAAATTCAAAGATCATAAATAGTACTAACCCAGAATATGAATCCAATTAGAGTCCTAATTGATACCTTGCCACTTGAAGTCTTTAAACCATGAACACAGCTGGTACAATTGCAAGGTAACCAGAACAAGTCACTTCCGGTATCCAATGCCACCAAAAACCATAAAGCTGGTGTCCCAACAGAAACATTGGCAAAATGCAAACTGAAAAATAAAACAGATAAAGAATTTTAGAAATTTCTTTATTAGCAAAAAGAAGAATATGCTAAAACTTTAAAATTAAAATGAAGGGGGAAAAAAGAAATATACTGATTTAGTAAAATTCTATTATATCTAAAATTTTGTTTAGAAAAAGAAGTTAAATTAATATGCTTTATATATTCTCATAAAAAATATGAACCATAAAATAAAGAATTGATTGAAGAAGTCATACAATCCAAAGGAGTCAATCTGGTAAGTTTCGTTGCCGGCGGCGAAAGTGAGCGGCGTGTGGTGTTGGTCGGCGGCGAGCCTCCGTCCGCGGAAAAGGCGGTCCCTTTGCTCCATAACAGCATAGTATTTCGTTGTTCCCTTGTGAGGAAAGTCATGAGCACCGAGAATTCCCTTCACCGGATCGGAAAACAAGTGGTGCATGTCATAACCAAAGGAATGCAAACCGTTGCAACCGCCATGTGAAGCCAACAAATTCATCACCAAAACCAAAACTAAGATACAGATATACCTATGCTCCATCATCATCATCATCATTGATTGAATAAACTAGTCACAAGTAATAATTGATCGGAATTCTGCACTCCTTTATAACTGATTAAGAAGGTTCTTCTGAGAAAGTTATGGTTTTTGTTTGGTGGAAGACTTAAGCGAAGACGAAGAAGAAGAAAAGTTGCAAAATTGTGTTAATAAATAAAATTTTGTTTGAATATTCAATATTGTGTTGTATGATGTAGTCACAAAAATTAAGAAAAAGGAAAAAAGGTTTTTTTTTTAAAAAAATTTATGGTATAGTGAGCTAATCACTTAATTTCTGTTGTCACCAAAAAAAAATCACTTAATTTCTGTACCAACTAAATTTTGGTTAAGAAAAAAAAGGAAAGAAAAGTCTAAAGCCCTTTATTTGTTAGCTTAAAGGATGATCACATAGAAGAAGGAAGGTGGGTCCGCAGGTTAAGTGTTGAACTTGTACTCTTTAATAATGAACAATACAATTATTTTGATGACTTTTACTTAATGAAGTTGGTGTGGATAAAATGAGCGTTTTTGCCGGTGGAAACTAGTCTTTTAGCATTTGTTTAGCGTTAAGTAGGAAGCCGACTACGTTGAAATTTTTTCTTCAACTTAATATTTGTTTACTTTTGTTATGGTGCCATTGTCATTTACCGATTCAACGCTATGATATAAATGGTGCGTTATTTTTTTTTTTAAAAAAAATATATATATGTATTTGTCACCAAGTATTCATTATTATTATAACTAATCTAATGTAGTAGAATTTTAATGTTTTTATTCATCTGTGTCTGCGTTGGTTACATATAAGTATATAACATGGACAAATGAGAAGGCATTAATAAGTTCCTTAATTGAGGTTTTGCCTTCACCACAAGAAGAAACTAAAAAGAGTAGCGTGGGTTTTGGCAAGGCTTTTACTCATTCATGGTGGTTTACTTTACTCAAGCATTGCAAAAATATTTGTCCGTCACATATGGGGCAGGAACCACCAGAGATGAGATATTTGCCTCGTGAATAATGGCATAGCTTTTCTTTTTTTTAATAAAAAATAATAAGAAAAGAGATTCCAACTCAAAATTTCTTTTGAAAAATAAATAATATATTTATTAATATGTGGTGTATTATTGAAGTTAAATTTTCTTTCTCTTGCATTAATATTTTTTTCAAAAAAATGTATCAATTATTTGATTTTTTCATCATTATAAGTGTAGAAATATGAATTATATATACTTTAAAATATATTTAAAAAATTTTAGTTCAAAATAAAAATATAAAAATCACAATATTTATTGGATATCTTTGTATATTTATATATATATATATATATTTAATAAAAACTTCAGTAATATTTATTAATTAATTTAATAAATTTTTTGGTAAACTAATTTTTTTTTTTTTGGTGTAGTTGGTAAACTAATTAATTTAATCCTATAGTTGCTCAATAATGCAAAAAGAGAGCTTTTTTTAATGGTTTTGGTTTGATTTCAATGCAAAAAGAGAGAATTTTTTTGTTTAATTCAAAAAAAGAGCTAAAGCCCATTGATTAGCATTAATGGCCATTGGAGCCAAAGCCCATTATAGCATCACGTCCAGCCTTTCAGAGCCAATAGACAAGTCCAAAATAATGCAATAGACAAACATGACCAAAAACTTATCAACTATGGAAAAAACAAAAAAGATCAAAGTGGAGTTGGAGAAAAAAAAAAAAGCTTGGAGTTGGCTATGAGAAAAACAAAATAAAAAAGAAATAAAATCAAAATCCATGACCAAATTTCTTTTAAAAAAGTTGAAGACTTGAGGGTGAATAATTTCTTGGTTAGATGCCACTTTTGCCACGGTGGCAACTGGTCTTCTCTATTCACTATTAACTGGAATTGATGATGTAATACAGCAATAGTAACTTTCTTATCACCAGGCTAAACTTAATTTTTGTTATATTTTATTTTTGTTGTTTTTATATATATTATATAAGGATATATTATATTTACTATTTTTTAATTGTACATAAATATTAAAATAAAGATTAAATTATAAATTTTAATATAGATGTTTAATAAATTAAAAAATAAGTTTATTAATTTGTTAAAAAATACATTATATATATAAATAAGTTAACTCACAAGTTAATAGACCGGATTTATCCAAATTTTGATAATTTTAATTTTCTTCCATTTATCATAGAAGCTAAAATCCAAGATAAAATTTGGCTCTTATGCTTATATTTTAAGGAACTGTTAATAAGGAGAATTTGAATTTGCTCACAAATTGGCTTCACTTGCAGGTATACTACCATGTGGATTGAGTGTAAAATTCAAAGGTTATAATGATAGCATTAATTGACGGATATTTTTAACCAGCAGGTTAACTACTTTCATATTTCAAAGGTATTAATAATTGTGTCAGAAACTTTATAGTAATGCTTAAACATCAATTTGATCGATCTAGCACAGGCTCCACCACTTTTTCTTTCAACTTGCAAGCCAATTTAAGTTTTGTCCTTTAACTTTATAACTTTAAAGTTCCATCTGCGAGGAGCAATTTGACACGTTTCGGTAAACCAAGAAAAAATATCTCACATTTAATTTAGAGCTATAGCCTACAGCTGAATATATAAAACCAAGAAAGGGGTAAAAACTAAAAAGAGTAAAAGAAAAGTATTCTTCTCTTTCTTTTCTTTTTCAATTTTAGATTCCTGTAATATTATCATCGACAACAATGATTAATTTAGCTGCTTAAGTTTTTGGAGTTAGGCCTAGTTAGGAAATTATTACATTAACATATGAAAGAGTGAAAGACCAAAATTATACCGATGGATTAATTAAATTTTAAAATAATAATAAGAAAATATATTAATCTATCCACTATAGCTCGTTGAGCTATAACTCGACTTAGGGGCTTGTTTGGACGAGCTTCTCGTAAAAGATCTTTTCTAAAGTTATTTTTTTACATTTTTTATAAAAGTAAAAGTAATTTTATATTTGGGTATCTCATGTAATAATATCTTTTCATTTGTCAATTGTATTTGGGTATAATAATATAAAAAAAATTTTTTATTTATTTATTATGTTAAAACATCTTTTTTCTCGAAAAAAAAAGATTTTTTAAAAAAATATATAAAAAACAACTTCTGAAAAAAATGTTTTTTTGATTTTATTAATATTTTTACTAAGGATAATGCTATTTGAACAAGTAATTTTGGCCAACCAAGTGCAACCAAGTAGTTTATTTCTATGCTAAATAAAATATTATTTCGGTGTCAAATAGTATAAAAAAGTGCACCTAAATAAAGTTCTATTTGACACCGAAATTGTCTTCTATTTAGCATAGAAATAAATCACTTGGTTGCATTTGGTTGGCAAAAATCATTTGTTCACGTAGAATTATTATTTTACTTTTACTATTAAAAATTATCCAAACATGCTAAAAACATAAAAAAAAAAAAAATTTATCAAAAAAAAATTTTTTAAAACCAAATAATCACATCCAAACAAACTCCTAATAAATTATTCAGTATAAACTCCGCATATTCAATTATAATCATCCGATCCCATTTAATAATTAATCCCTAAAATCGTAACATCATAACTGACCACACATCACTATTCCTATTTTCTAATAGCTAGTCACTCATAGCAATTATATAACTCCTATAAATATGACACTAATATTGAAAAAAAAGCGAAAATTATTTTTGATATGGGACTTAGGAGGGAGAAATCCCATGATATTGGCCTAATTTGATGATTTGCATGAATACGGGGACATTGAATGCGTCAATGACGGAGAATGATTTTTTTTTTTATTTTTAAAATGAAGAACAATGCGTCAATAACGCATTTTGTTATTTCTGTATTAAAAAAAAATGAAGAAGAATGCGTCATCGACGCATTATGCAATAATGGACGGCCCAGATGAATGACGAGGGAGATCTTGCGGCTGACGAGGAGAGAGAATCCGTCAATAACGGATTGCATGGAAAAGATGGAGGAGCAGGAAATCGACGGCCCAGATGAGGTTGAAACATGATCCTGCGGCTGAATTGGAATCCGTCATCCACGGATTCTCTCTCTTCATTTTGAAATGAACGGCTACGATTACCTGATGCAGAGATCGTGTGGCGCTGGCGCATTTGGCATCCGTGTTTGACGCATTTACTCATGCAGAGTCCACGATCCAACGGTTGGGCAGCGAGATGATGTTGATCCAACGGCCAGGGAGTAATGGGTAAAACACTCTCCCTTCTAAGTGAACGAAGCTCACTTTTGCTTGATTCCAGAACCTCATCGTCCTCTAAACACCTCCTAGTTTCCTCCAAACCTTTGAAACCTCTGAAATTGGCAAAAAAAAATGGTGAAGCTTAGAAAGCATATCATTGAAAAATTTAACAACCCTGATTATGTAAGTTCTTATCTTTCATAGTTTTTTTGCATGGATTTAAAAAAAATAGTTGGCATTGTGAGTAATTGTGTGTGTTGTTGTTGCTAGTTAACTGTGAATAGTTTTCATAATTAGGTAGCAAAACAGAGCAAGGCATATGCGTGGATAGTGACTCAGCTCACATCTAGGGTCACCTTGCCACAACCTTAAGCATGACCATCACCTATCTACCCACGCATAGGCGTACAACATCCACGCATATGCGTGGGTCTTCTGGCTAGCATGAAGAGGT
>JASCZI010090765.1:80663-91907 GCA_036250425.1 Stylosanthes scabra
TATATACGGCAGAAGAAGGTGGCAAAGGTGGTCTTTTTTGACAAATGGATGCAAGATTTATCACAATTCAAACGCTCTTAACAACCGTACACATATGTATAATCACAAGAATTTAGTCTCACTTTGATTTTGATTTTTTTTTTTTTTTTTTTCATGTCACTCATTTTCTATGGTTCACGCGTTGTATAAACGTGAATTCCTTATTTCTGGAAGGAAAAATGTTACGTGTACTGTAGGCATTATCTATAAAAAATTAAAAATGGTATTTAAATACTAAGTCATTCTTCAAGTATTTATGTATAAATGTGTATATTGTTTTGAATTATTTTTCATATATATTTTAATATACATTTTATAGTATTAGTGATTAATTTTTTGCGAACTTCTAACATAACTCACTAGCTATTAAATATGTTAGATATATGATGTGAAAATATAAAATATAGCATCTATGAAATATTCTTTTAATTTGTATATATTACTATATTATATTAAATAAGAGAAAGTCTTGTTAGTCAATATTAAAAAGACAATAAAAAGTCAATATTATTTTTTTTTTTTTTATCACCCACTATTTTTCTAATTATATTAATTGGCTCTCTATTAATTCTCTAACGTTGATTCCGTAACATTATTCATTAAATAAAGGATAAATCTTATTTAAAGTAAAATTATATTTTGTTTAAAAATATTACATGCATAGTATGATAATAAAATCTGTGACGGATAAATAATCAAATTTTTTATAATAAAATAATATTTTTTTTGTGTGGACATAGTATAATTGTATTTTATTTAAAAACAAATATAGTGTATGGAAGTTGTTTTTATTTACTTATACGTAATATATATAATTTAAATAGTATTATTAACAACTTTTTTTCTTCCATATACCGAGGGGTTAATTATACAAAGTTAGCTTACAAGTTTGAATAATCTTTAATTTTTGTAATTTTCTAAAGCTTATGCTTAAGAAGGGGTTGATTGGCCAAGGTTTTCTATGCAAGTGGTATGACCACACCTGAGCTGACCCACCCCCATATAGAAATTTATTTTTGGTCATATTTTTCTAAAGTATTTTAACTATTGGGAGATGAGTGATTATTATAATATCCTATAGAAAAATTATCGGCATACCAATATTGCAGCGCTTTTAATTGTTAATGTTAAATGATTTTAACTATAAAATTAATATATAATTAAGATCAACGGTTAAAAATGCTAGAATACCGGTGCGTCGCGATAATCTTCCTATGCTAAATGTGCAAAGCAATTAGTAGCTAGTGTTCAATGTATTTGGTATTTCTTCACTTCTTTTGGTGCAAAATATCTTCCAACGATGGGGACAGTAGTTGGATTCCCAGAGACTTTTGTTGTTGTGGAACATAGGCTACATGATAATATAATCATAAGAAAAAACCATTATTTGTATATTAAAGTTATTAAATTATGCATAAATTTTAGATGCTTAATTTAAATTCATTAAGTTATCAAATTAAAAATAAACAAATAATATATACATATCCAACATTATTTTTAAAGGCGATGTTGGATTTAAATGGCATTGGCTATAAACACTACTATTATTGCAGTACTTTATTTTCAGTAATAATAGTGAAGCTTTCCATTATTTTTACAATATACGATTATCATTGATTTGACAGAATATTAACTTAAATTGTATTTACCTTTTTAATTACTTCACCAAATTGAAGTATATTTGTTTAGTAGTTAATTAGAAGTAGGTGCTAGATTCCCCTAGGGTTAATTCACTATCTAGTAATTAAGTAGTAATATAAAAATAAAAAAATTTTATTTAACTGATCGGGCATCATTCATTATTGATTATAATTAATTAGTTAATTTAAATCTAATATCCATGAAATCAATTTGGATTGATCCAATAATTAATTAATTAATTTTTTAAAATAAATATTGAAAATTTGAACCCATTTTATATATATAACAACTCATTAATTAACAATAGACTATTCTCTTTAAATAAGACTTAAATTCGTGTCACATTAGTTCTCAATTTACAAAATTCAAAAATACAAGGAAAATGCAAGAAAAAAAAAATAAAATTCCAACGTCGATCAGTAAATTGCAAGCATGCAGCGTGGCATGGTCCATATTGGTTAAAATATTTGAGAAATTCTCTAAACTTGACCATAAAATATCTATAAAAATCTATGTACTCTAACTAGGTGCTCCCGCCAGGCCAAAAATATACATTGATTAATTAAAGTCATATAATTAATAAACTATAGATACCAACCAAATGCGATATAATATTGCCAAAAATATAAGATGTAGTCCAAACAACCTAAAGGACCTAATCACCTAATTAATACATATATGAACCAAATTCTCACGAAATGGCTTCCGTAAGATGAAACTCAACTCATGTACATAACTCAGTACCAGTCACAAATTTTTTAAACAATATTTCTATATTATGGAATGTTTTTAGCCAATCAATTCCAACCAAAATATTTATTTTTATATTAAATAAAACATTATTTCAATGTCAAATAAAATTTTATTCATGTGCAATTTTTTATACTATTTGACACCAAAATAATATTTTATTTACCATAAAAATAAATCACTTGATTAAACTTATTAACCAATATCACTTGTTATGTGAATATATAATTATACATGTCATATATGTGAATATATAATTTTTTTGTGACAATATTATGTGAATGAAAAATACTAAATAATCAATATATTATGATTAATAGGAAGCCAACACATAGTTACGGATGATAACTCATATAAATTTTGGATGAATATTGGATATATGAGTTATCGATGATAACTCATATAAATTTTAAATGATAACTTAATTATTGACTTCCTAATGACTTCCTAACATTGATTCGTAACACTATTTTATGTGAATATATACTAAGACTGTTTGCTAATTGATGTCGTATGTCTATTATTGAACAATAATGAGTTTCATTATATTTTGGAAATTTTTTTAGACAATAGATTATTGATAGTAAACAAATTTATGTCTTACAAAATATTAGACACCATGGTGTAAAACATTTGTGGACAGTAAACCATTTCTTAAATAATTTAATTTTAATAAATTTACGTAATATCGTATCAAAAATAAATTTTAATAAATTTATTAAAAATAAATCTACATGTATATACTTGAATCTACATGTCGTATATGCTTGTTGTATTGTGCAACTAAGCTTTTAAGGCATTATAAAGTCCAAAACAACTACACCTAATGGAAAGATTTATATGAAAAGTTTTTCCAAGCTTACAATCTTCCTTAACGAATCAAAACATGATTAGACATTTAGAATAATGGAAGGTTGTGATGTCAATGTCTATCTCTGTGGATTTCCAATTCCCCCAAACTTAGGTGTTATTCTCTGCATTCATCAATCTCTAAATTTGGCCATATCTTAGAGTATGATTTGTGGATAAGATTGAATTCCATAATGCAACAACAAAAATATCGTTAACTAATCTTGCTAGAATAATATATTAAATTAATTTAAATTTTCTCCCTGGATTCTGTTGTCATTTAAATATATCTTATTATCACAATATTAAATTGTGTAATTAAAAAAAATGGAAATTCACATGCAATAATAATTTTCATATAAAATTAATAATTAAAAATTGTTTAATAATATTTTTTGTCAAATATATTAAATTATCTGTATTATAACCTTCCAGTTGAAAATTTTGTTATACTTATGATTCTATGTAATTAAATACAATGAAGTTAATAACTAAAATTTCAAAGCAACAAATATCATGAAATAGTGCCATCCTTGCATCTATTGATGCAAGTTGCAATCCATAGTTTACACATGCCCATCTACATATAAGTGCTGTCTAGATTAATGGTGGTGCCGTCAATCTAATAATATATTGCTTCCCTAATTAATAATTGGAATAAGAATGATACTTGTTTACATAATAAAAAAATCTTAATTTTTATTTATTTAATTTATTAAAAAATAAAAATATTATTTTCAATGATTTTTTAATAATTTTATGACCAAGTTGTGGGGATCTGCTTAAACCATTTGCCATAGTAACTATTTTTTATTTAATAAATATTTTTCGTTTTCTTTCCCATTCATGTATATTGCTACCCATAATTGGATCATTAGCGGTTAGTACACGTAAGTCTTTAACTAAAATGAAATATTATAACATAAGTTTATATATATCATGTTTCTAAGAAAATTATTAGTACAGTGACCTATTTGTTTTACTCATAATAAAATTGATTTTATTTAACCTGTTTTTTTAAATGAAAAATTCAATATTCAACCATCTCATTAAAATGACGACAATGATGACCAATAAAATTGAAGTCTCATATAAAAGTCAACAATTGCTGGACACAGTTGACCAACAAGATACGTAAAAGTTGGAAGTATAAGAATGATTTCAACTTTTAATAGGTCGTCCAAATTACAAAACGAAAGAAAAATATATTGTTATTGCATAAGATTTTAAGATACTGCAACTAAATACCCATATTTTACTTTATTAGTGTGGAAGAAAATGTAAATAAATAAATAAATAATTCTTTTCCGGTGATTAAATACTCATTCTTCTTCTTTTTTTTTTTTTGTTTTGGGTCAACTACACTTTTTACCGTTTTTTTTTTCTATCACTTTTTCCTTTTTTTTTTCGGACAAGCTTTTTCTCGTTTAGTTGGGGAAGAAAAGCAAGTCCTGCGGCTGGGAGAACACTTTACTTTCTTATTGGGCCTACTAGAAATATTTTTGGTTAGTGGGCTTTCAGAATTGTTTGCATGGCTTTGGTAGATTTTTCTTCATAGATAGACACTTATAGCCTTAAAAAAATACAGAATTAGGCTATAAGATGCGACTTATTGTGGGTTTCTTATGGCCTTAACCCCCTTCTCCATTGTAAAAGGTCTCGAGTTCGAATCTCTGCTAGATATAAAAAAAAAAATTTAAAACAATGAAAATCTCTCTTAAAAAAAGTTGAAAACGGAATAAAAATGAAAAATATTTTATATATATATTGTTTCACACATTTTCAGTGTATAATAAAAAAACAAAATAAGAAATGTCAATTACTAGAGTTTTTTTTATTAATATTAACACATTTTATTATTTATAATTTAGAACTTAGTATTAAAATATGGAAAACGATAAATATACAAATGTTTAATTAAATTTAACTAAATTAATTTAACTCAACAAAAAGTACTCATATCTATTAAAATATAAAAAGAATAGGGCTCTAGACTCATTGCTTGACATGTGAAAGGTGTATTCCGTTGACATGTGATAGATCGTAAAATTGCAACAAGTATTTCTAGCTAATAGGTTGATGGATTTCATTCCCAATGCTCCACCAATTCATGAGTGATTTAAGGAGATACTTTGAATTTTAAAATTTGAATGAAGAGAATTATGCAACAAAAATCAGCAATCATTCAAATTGATTACCAAATTTAAATATTGAATTTGTTAAAATTTTGAATTATAAATTTTATATTTTAAATATTATTTTGGTGATACATAAATATCATAATTGAATGTTGATTTTTTTAAATTTAGTATAATATTCTAAACCTTAATTCTAAACCCTAAATATATACTTAAAAATCAGTCATATATTTTATGTCATAAAAAATTATTATGTCACCGTAAATAAATTTTTTAGATTGTTGCATTTTGAATTTTGAAAAGTTTTTAAATATCTATTAATTCAAAACAAAAAAACAAAGTATGAGGACATTGGGGTAGGAGGGTTTGTGAGAAGATATAAAGAAGGACGAGGAAGAAGGTGGCGACGACAATAAAGGACCTTGCTGTTGTATGGCTAGATAAAGGTTCTTGCTTCTCATAGGTATAAACTAGGTAAAATTTCTTGCTTCTTCTTCTTTTAATTATCAGTTTACATTATTATTATTATTATTATTATTATTATTATTATGATCGGAAAGTTTGGTCGGCAGCTCCATTGACGAGGCAACAACTACGGACAAGCTCCTCACAGCGAAGAAAAGGGAGAGCATAACCGAATATTTATAGGGTAGCAGAGCCTCCCATTGGATCAGTGGTATTGCGAAGCTGGAGCGAGTCAGAATCATCTTTTGTTGGCAACAAGAAGGTTTACCAACTCTGTTTCTTTTCTTTTACTTTTTTTTTTAAACACAAAATTTAACATTTAATTCAAAATTGAGGAATATGAAAAAACAGAATAAGAATTTTTTGATACATATGCTAAATTTGTTGAGGTAATTTTTATGTTTTTTATTTGGTTTTCAGTAATTATAAGAGAATATTTATCGAGAATATTTATCGTTAAATCAATTCAAGCTGGAATTTTATTGGCGATTTTCCTATGCAAGTAATTGTTTTTTACGCTTCAATTTTTCTTTTTCTTTCAATTTTCTTTCATAGCTATTATTATTTTCTAGAAGTTGAAGGATTAATCTTTTATGCTTCTTAATGAAACAGGGCATCTCAACTACTTTGGTGCTGATTTCATTGTATTATTTTGGTTAGAGTTTCAAATGACTAAAAATTATGTAAAGGTTTTATGTAGTTGAGGGTTGAATGAGCACTAGGTGCTTGAAAAAATATTTGATTTTTCAAATTCAGAGGTATTATCTATTAGAATGTCTCTTTAGTTATATTAAAATAGACGACTTCATATTGTTGGTGATTTTTTTTTATTTTAAGTTGTTATTAAACTACTTAAAAATACACTTTAATATTAGTATATGTGAGATAATTCAAGTTTGCATTTTCATCTGAATTATGGATCACATTTATAATTATGCACCCTAATAAATTTTGTAAAAACATTGTATATAATCTGTATTTATTGGTAAGGTAATTCAAACAGAAAGGGGTTCATGTAAAAAAACATGTTATGAGTGAACATTAATATGATTATATACATAAAAAAATTATCTTCGGCAGAATTGAAAAAATAACAAAATCATTATCACGAAAAATAGTAGATATTATTATCTGTGTTAATTTTGGAAGAATTTGATTCCATATGGAAATATAGAAAGTGTATTTAAAAATTCGAATCGCTAAAAAGCTCAATTAGTGATTAAATCTGTTATTATCGTTTTTAACCAATAACTTTGATAGGAGATTCCAAAAAAAAAAAAAAAATCCCTAATGGATTAGTTTTTCTAATTATAAAACAAGTAAGATCTTATTCCAAAAATAGATGTCATTTAGTTTATTTTGTTTAAAGTTTGAAATGTGATTTTTGAAATCATATGATGTAATTTATTTCGAAAATCTCTATAATTCTCACATTCATCAAATGAACTAATCCTAATTGATAATTCCATATTTTTTGAAACTTTTTATTTTTTATTTTTTTAAAAAATCAACTACATAAGAATTAATATTTAAAAATTATATTTATTTCTATCTAACATTAATACGAAAAACCCTATTTTTAGAAGGGAAAGAGGCAGAGTTTTATATAATTGATTAGTCTAGACCCTAAATCAAAAACAAACAAATAGGATGAATACTCTCACTAACTTATAAATACTATATAAAAATTATTTTTCACAACACTTTTTAAATAATTAATACACTAATAATTTTATAAATAATATATTAATTTGAATTAAATAGAATTATCATAAGCGCCTTTGCGCGGACAATAGCCTAGTTAATTAAGAAAAAGAGACGCATAAAGAGATGACTTAATTAAACTTGGTTAATAAATTAAAAAATCTTTATTTATTAAAAACTAAGAGATATTTTGATTTTGTTTTGATGTGACGTGGGTGCATGAGAATATTAGGTGTGGTGGTAAGGAGGATCAATCTTGAATATACGCTCATAAACATAAGACACATCAACGGATCTCCTATTCTCATGAACCACTCTACATTTCACACACGACAACTAACCCAATAATTAAAAAATTATATATTTTTTATTTTTATTTTAATTTTTATATCAAGACAACACCACGTTCCACTTTCTTTCTCTTCTCTTCTCTTCTCTTCACTTCACCTACTCCCTCTCCCTCTCTCGTTCGATCGATCCATAATCTCGTAGCTACATTCACTGAACTATGGGTAACGCCATACATGCTCCTTCTTCATTTTCGCTTCTTACCGTTCATTCTTTTTCTGTTTAATAAATTTGATTTATTGCTTCGTTGTTACAGCGGCGGCTTCAAACCCCTTTCACAGCATTCTGAAGACACTTCCGAAGCCTGATGGTGCTGGTGACTTCGGAACCTACTATAGCTTGCCAGCTCTTAATGATCCAAGAATTGGTCAGTTTTTCTCTTTTCTCCAATCTTCCCTCACTATATATTAATATTATTACTAATATTATGAAAATAGAAATCTGGATTTACGTTCTTTGAGATCTGTTGCTGTTTTCTTGTTGTTAATTGCATTGGATCTGGAGGAAAGAAATCAAAGTGTGAGACGCAATGTTGTGTTGTGATATCATTTGATTCTTGATTACTTGAAATCTGATATGGAGCGGTTACAGAGTTTGATGGTGATTTTTTCTTTCTTGTGTTTGCCTTGTCAGATAAACTTCCTTACTCTATAAGGATACTTTTGGAATCTGCGATTCGTAACTGTGATGACTTTCAAGTTAAGAAGCATGATGTCGAAAAAATTATTGATTGGGAGAATTCTGCTCCTAAACAGGTGGAAATTCCATTCAAGCCAGCTAGAGTGCTGCTTCAGGTGAGTGTTGTGAAGCCATGAAGATATAACTGATACAGTAACGCTCTACATGTACCATTGTACACCTTCATACATTTCATTTACAATATGGAAAATGTAAACATTAGTAACAAAAAAAATCGCAAAACACATGAATACAACATACTATAGCATAGAAACAGTTACGTATAGCACATAAATAGTGTACCTCAACACAGAAATTAAAATAGAAGAAGAAGACAAGGGGTGTATGGAGGTGTACAGTGGTACACGTAAATTAATTCTTGTTCTTTTTATATTATTTGAATTGAGGGAACTTTTTTTATGGTATTCAATGAGCTTTGAATGTCAATATCAGGATTTTACTGGGGTGCCTGCTGTTGTTGATCTTGCTTGCATGCGAGATGCAATGAACAACCTTGGTGGCGATTCTAATAAAATTAATCCCTTGGTAAGCAGTATGCTTGAGCACATTAATTGATTGAGACTAATATTGAATTTTTTTCTTTTTTAAGTATTTAGGTACTTCAACTAATGATTTCACAATTGTTTCCCTTTAGGTACCAGTAGATCTTGTCATTGATCATTCAGTTCAGGTTGATGTGGCGAGATCAGAAAATGCTGTTCAGGCAAACATGGAACTTGAATTTCAGAGGAACAAGGAAAGATTTGGTTTCCTCAAGTGGGGTTCAACTGCATTCAATAACATGCTTGTTGTTCCTCCTGGATCAGGAATAGTTCACCAGGTCAGTGCCTCATTCAAATCCCCACTGATGTAGATGTATATTTGACCTAATTCTCTAACATTTACTCTCTGAAGATTTTTATTTTTGGGGCAAGGAAAATTTTCATGATTCTTAATCTAGTTTATAACAGTTTGTCTCCTAAATTATATTTTGCAACTCAATTTGTGTAGGTCAATTTAGAATACCTTGGTAGAGTTGTGTTCAACACAAATGGTGTGCTTTATCCAGACAGTGTTGTGGGAACTGATTCGCACACAACTATGATTGATGGCTTGGGTGTTGCTGGGTGGGGAGTTGGTGGAATTGAAGCAGAAGCTGCTATGCTCGGCCAGGTAAAAGAAAATGTGGATTTCTTTTTTTTTTTATGGAACACCATGAATTTTTTTAAATGTTAGTGTGTTGGAGTTAATTTATTGAGTATATTCAATAAATTTTTCTTTTCCTCCTATGCTGTCTAATAGATTAGTTGCAACAAGCATGTTAATTGATTATTTGGATGCTAAGATGTTATTAGATTATTTATTTATCTCTCATGTTTTTGCAGCCCATGAGCATGGTCCTACCAGGTGTTGTTGGATTTAAGTTATTAGGAAAACTACGAAGCGGTGTGACAGCTACTGATTTGGTGTTGACCGTTACTCAAATGCTAAGGAAACACGGAGTTGTTGGCAAGTTTGTGGAGTTTTACGGTAAGTGTTAACTAACGCAAACGGTGTTATGAAGTTTTTGTTGTTCTGCTTCTGCTATACGACCTGCCTTCCTGATTATTATTCTTTAGATAATTGTTTTTTTCTTCTTTTTTTTTTACCTTAATTATGCAGGGGAAGGCATGAGTGAACTGCCTTTGGCAGATCGTGCCACCATAGCAAACATGTCTCCTGAATATGGTGCAACCATGGGCTTCTTTCCTGTTGATCATATCACTTTGCAATATCTGAAGTTGACAGGAAGAAGTGATGAAACTGTAAGTTAACATTTATAGCATGCTTCTTTGTGTTGTCTACATTTGCTTACATACCTTCCTTACAGGTTGCCATGATAGAATCCTATTTACGAGCCAATAATATGTTTGTGGACTACAGTGAGGTACCATGCTTGCTGCATGTGTTTTTTGGAATAGTTATGTTTCAGTGGTTTTGAATGGTCCCGTTTGACTTGGGGATTTTTATTTCATGCAGCCTCAAGTGGAAAGAGTGTACTCATCATATTTGGAGCTCAAACTTGAGGATGTAGAACCATGTGTATCAGGTCCAAAGAGGTAATGTGCAATCATGTTTTTCAGTTAAATGTAAGGGTAAAATGCTCTTGCCATTTTTGTATGCATTGATACACATGCCTCCACCTTATTTAGAAAACCTACATAACACTTAATCTTTCTCAAACACACATGCTTCCAAAATTCTATCAGGAGTTGCTGAAAGTGTCATTCATTCCCTTGTTCAACTGTATATATTGAGAAAAGGGAAGAATAACACATTCATTTCTGCAGCTGAATCAATGTTTAAATTTGACCACAATTCCATAAGATACATCAACAGATGTGTAACATCTGATCAGGGTTTGGAGTTATTTTTGGTTATATTGGGGGTGTAAAAAAACATACAGGATGGAAAGGCTTTTATAGTAAGTGTAAATTAACAGGGAAGCTGACATAATTCACACTAAAATAAAATCCTGTTTTCACTTAGTTTTTACATGGTTTAATAATTGCTTTAAATCTTTCAGGCCTCATGATCGTGTCCCTTTGAAAGAGATGAAGGCAGATTGGCATGCCTGCCTCAACAATAAAGT
>JASCZI010090766.1:0-51810 GCA_036250425.1 Stylosanthes scabra
TAGGTTGGAAGGGAAGGTTGCAATTGTGACCGGAGGAGCAAGTGGAATAGGAGCAGAAACAGTGAGGCTATTTGTGGAAAACGGAGCATTTGTAGTTATAGCAGATGTTAACGATGAATTGGGGCTTCAAGTTGCAACTTCCATTGGCTTAGACAATGTGAGTTACCATCACTGCGACGTTAGAGACGAGAAACAAGTTGAGGAAACCGTTGCTTTTGCTGTTGACAAATATGGAAGCTTAGACATCATGTTCAGCAACGCTGGAATTGGGGGCTCTGGTTCTAGCATTCTTGATTTGGATCTGAACGGTTTTGACAACACCATGGCTGTGAATCTTCGCGGAGCAGCAGCGTGTATCAAGCACGCTGCACGTGTCATGGTGGAAAGAAAGACACGTGGATCCATAATATGCACGGCCAGTGTGGCTGGTTCGGTTTGTATCGGTGCAGTTGCGGGTGCTAGTTATACTGCATCGAAACATGGGCTCATGGGACTCGTGCGTTCGGCATGCGGTGAGCTTGGTGGTTATGGAATCAGAGTGAATTCGGTTTCACCATATATTGTGGCCACGCCTCTTGTGTGTAAAGCGC
The DNA here is from genome assembly GCA_036250425.1 of Stylosanthes scabra. Taxonomy (NCBI): domain Eukaryota; kingdom Viridiplantae; phylum Streptophyta; class Magnoliopsida; order Fabales; family Fabaceae; genus Stylosanthes; species Stylosanthes scabra. The sequence continues at coordinate 591 of JASCZI010090766.1, forward strand.
TGGATGTGGAGGTAAGTGAAGTTGAAAGTGCTGGTGTTGTTGGTTCCAATTTGCAGGGGATTGTGTTTAAGCCAATTCATGTTGCGGAAGCTGCTGTGTTTCTTGCTTCTGATCAATCTGCATACATTAGTGGACAAGATTTGGTTGTTGACGGAGGTTTCTTGGCCGTTAATCGCGCTATTGAACTCTCCCTAGCTTCCTTAAAAAACTAATGATATATGGAGTTACTTTTTTTTTTTTTTGAGTCTGATATATGGAGTACTATGAGTCTATGATGACATCTTAAATAAAAAAAATGGTACTGAATAAATAATGGTTAGTGTTATGAAACAATACTTTGTGAATATCATAAGCATTGAAAATGCTTTCCACTTTTGTTGAACCGGTGTAATTTAGTGGATTTAGTGCTTTGGTGAGTTGGCTATTACTTTAAAGAGTTGTCACTCATTGTGAGTGAGTGTATCTTCTATAAATAGAAAACCCCTCTAAGCATCAGGTGATATATCAAACCAATTTATAGTATCCGTATGATGTGCATTGGCATACTCTCATATAATTAGCTATTATGCTAGTGAATTTCCTTTGCATTATTATATGATAATTATCAAACACCAATAAAAAAATATCATCAATAAAATTCTCTTATTTCTTATAAATTTTTACATCTTCCATTATGGTTTTATAATAGTTAGCATGTAAATTGTAATCTACCTCGTTTTTTTTTCTGGGACTTTGTAATCTACCTCGTTTCAATAATTAATTAATTTTTTTTTAATTAATAATTATGGTATGTGGTGGAGTATGGGCCTTATACATTGTTTTTAGTATTTTGGGCCTTATACGTTTATTATACTCAAAGTTAGATGGCCTTAGCCCCTTAACTAAAAGTTGGGTGATCCAAAGAAACGGATATTTTTAGCTCAAAAAAAAAGAAACGGATATTTATTGTCCAAAACATAGAAGCAATATTCATGTTCAAACCAATACAAGTCAATGTCCAAGAAAAATAAAACCAACCAAAGTTAATTTCCAAAAACATATTAACCCAAAGGCAGGCAAGTATGAAAAAAGTCAAAAACTATAAAGGGTAACAGAATGATGCTTCGGGCTTCGGCTGCTTATGAGTGAAACTTTCTTCTTTTTTTGGACGTGATATTTTTTTGTTACAAGTTTCGAACTAGGGACCTGGGGGAGGGGGGAAACCTAACATCCTAGCTCTGCCAACTGAGCTAATCCCAGTTGGTTTTTTTTTTTTTTTGACGTGATGAGTGTAACTTTAATTCTTTAAATGTTTAATATAGTTTCTAATTCTATTTTTTTGGTGACTAGTTTCTAATTCTATATAAATTTATGTTTTTATAAATAGAAATACCAAAAAAAAAAAGAAATAAATAGAGCTTTATTTTTTTTCTTTTATAGAAAACTCACTTTTCTATTTTTCTTCAATTCCTTTCTTTATGGTAATTGGAGAATAAAAATTCCATTGGTGCTAAGAATTTTGTTTTTCATTAAAACTAATTTTCAACAAATTGAATACTTTCAAAGTAACAACTTAACTCTTCCTTTTCGATAATTAATTAAATATTTATTAAATGAATAAAATGAAACACAATTTCTCAGGATGAATAGGATGTAGAGGAAATCAAATTACACATTTTATGCTTCTATGGAGATGAGATAATAGATATGGATGCAAAATGTGTGATGTAATATAATTTTTAGGAATAGAATAGGATCGCTTGCCGCACACAAAGCCTTGCCGTGTAAGATTACCTTGAAACATAATTTGGGCGGTTAGAGGGTGAAGTTGCAGCAATGCTCAATAGTCAATAGCACCAACCAACTATTAAATTTCGTCATAATACGTCTATATATAAATTCTTTAGCTTTTTTAAGACACAATTTTTAGCTTTTTGTTTATCTATTTTAATTAATAATTGTAATAGTAAGTTTTTTGAAAATATAATAATTAAATTAAAATAATAATGATAGTTATACTGATTTTATTTTAAATATTAATTAGATTAAATACATCTATCTCCCTATAGCTATAATAGTTAGCATAGATTCACAATAATATAAACCAAAATTGATAAATAAAAACTACATAAAGATATATAGTAGTTATAACCCATATATATAGTTGTGAAGTTAAGAAACGATAGTTCAGAGAAAGGGAAAAAAATTAAATAAAATTAAGAAGTGTGGCATAGTCATATACTCATATTAATTATACACATGTGATATTAACTTCCTTTATTTAATACTAATAATGATAATGAAGTCAATATATAATAATTTGAGTGAAATCTCTTACGAAAAGTATGTAGTCCCTGTTGGCATGATTTTCACCACGCAATGAAATAACGAGGATGGTTTTAGCTCGGGTTGCCGCGCCAAGTGTTCCCTATAAATTTTGGTGACTCCACAATAATAATCCATCCACATACACAAGCCAAAGAACTTAAGTATCCCAATTGTTAAGAGAGAAGGTAGCATATCAAAGAAGTAGTAAAGAAGAGCCATATCATTATTAGCAATGTCTGAGCAAAGGTAATAATCCTTGGTGTTCATTTTTTTTTTTAAATATCATACTTTATTCTATACAACTAGTCTGAATCATGTAGATCACAAAATTTGAAGGTGTCGTATCTTGTATGTTTTCTAGTGCAGCATGGTATCTATAGCTCCTTTTGCATGTGCATTAATAATGTTTGTGATATTATCCCTCATGTTTAGAATCATCCTCCTATACGTTTTTTAAGATTGGGTTTGATTTTCATGACTAAGAGTGACTAAAAAATTACCATCCAATGATATTTGACATAACAAATGTGTTTTTTATTTTTTAACTTGACATAAATATTTTATTTTATTTTAAATAAAATTAAAAAAATAAAAAATACTCCCATATGATAATAAAATTAATGCGATTTTTATTTTTTTTTATCATTCTATCTCTTCATAATAGCAGTTACTATTTTAAAAATATTAGTTAATAATAAAAAAAAGTTATTATACATATAGACATATTATTTTACAATTTTTAATGAAATAATCTATCACTAAATAATAATTATTAGACTGTAAAATAATAATATTATTAACTATAATTTTATAAATATCTTTTATCTTAAAATTATTTGAATTTGATTTTTTTATAATAAAGATGAATAATGTCATATGAGCTAAGTAGAACCGTTGATATTAGAATTGATTGGTATTGATTATTTCAAGTGAGCTAGTAGAAACATTTATTTTTCTAAATATTCAAGTTGGTACGATATCTAGGTTGGACGGAAAGGTTGCAATTGTGACAGGTGGAGCGAGTGGAATAGGAGCAGCCACAGTGAAGCTGTTTGCCGAAAAGGGAGCATACGTGGTTATAGCAGATATTCAAGATGAACTTGGCAAAGAGGTTGCAACTTCCATTGGCACAGACAAGGTCACTTACCGCCACTGCGACGTTAGAGATGAGAAACAAGTTGAAGAAACCGTAGCTTTTACCGTACAAAAATACGGAGGCCTAGACATCATGTTCAGCAACGCTGGAGTTGCAGGCTCCAACCGTAACATCCTTGATTTGGATTTGGAAGATTTTGACAACACATTGGCAGTGAATCTGCGTGGATATGCAGTTTGTATCAAGCACGCTGCACGTGTCATGGTTGCAAGAAAGACACGTGGCTCCATAATATGCACCGCCAGTATAGAAGGTTCGGTTGCTGTAACTGGTGGTTTTGATGATAAAGGTTACATTTCATCCAAGAGTGGTGTTTTGGGGCTTGTGCGTGCAACTTGTGGTGATCTTGGGGAATATGGGATCAGGGTGAATTCAATTTCACCTTATCTTGTAGCTACACCACTTGCAACTAAAGCCCTAAATCTGGATGTAAGTCAGGTTGAAGAGCTTGGTGTTGCTGCTGCAATTTTGAAGGGGATTGTGTTGAAGCCCATCAATATTGCTCAAGCTGCTCTGTTTCTTGCTTCTGAACAATCTGCTTATGTCAGTGGACACGACCTCGTCGTTGATGGAGGTTACTTGGCCGTTAATCAAACTTTTAAGTTCATCCAAAAACCTAATTAAGTCAAATTCAAATGAAAGATCCATCGGATCGTAATGTGTTGATGTTTCAGTATTGTGTGATTGCCAGAAAAAATAATTCAAGAAATAAATTGAGATCATATTGTCCTGATCTGCCATTATATATTTTCTTCATGTATTAGTAAACATCATATGTTGTATCACATTCTGTTGGTTGAATTTACATGTTAAATTTACATATTTTCTTTGTTTTGGTTTTGACTTTTGGAATTCCCTAATGTCAGCTGAGATTAATGACTTTATTCAACGAAATTTCATTAAGTTGTATAATACACATTTTTAGGGATGAAGTAGGTATTTATTGAAGTAGTAATAACTTAGTTGCACTGATTTATTAAATGACTTGTCTATATAGGCATCATCCAGTAGTTCAATGTATCTAAAATCATTTTGTAAAAATGACTGTCCACCAACCAATATGGATGGATGGAAAGTGCGTGGTCATCGTTTCAGAATTATCAATGAATACAAAAATAATCAGAAACACGTAATTCTTGAGCACCAATCGTGCTATTCAAGTAGTAACTGAACTCTTTTAATTTGAATAATATTGTTTATTATCTAGGTGTCACTGCTATAATAGGTCTATATATAAACCAACTATTCAATTTCACCATAATACGTCTATATATAAATTCTTTAGCTTTTTTAAGACACAATAATTTTTAGCATTTTGTTTATCTATTTTAATTAATAATTGTAATAGTAAGTTTTTTGAAAATATAATAATTAAATTAAAATAATAATGATAGTTATACTGATTTTATTTTAAATATTAATTAGATTAAATACATGTATCTCCCTAGCTAGCTATAATACTTAGTATATAGGTTCACAATAATATAAACCAAAATTGATAAATAAAAAAATACATAAAGATATACTTTTTTTTATAACTCATATATATAGTTGTGAAGTTAAGAAAAGGATAGTTCATAGAAAGAAAAAAAAAATATTAAAGAAGTGTGGCAATATTCATATACTCATATTAATGTGATATGTGATATTATAATAGCATCCTTCTTGAAAATGTAAAATTTTGTAAATAAAATTAAATCCATGAAGTACACACAAATAACTTTTGAAGTGAAGCAATCTTTTGCCGAACAAGTTGAGGGTTAATCTGTCCATCACTAATTTACTACCAATAATTTGAGTTTCAATGAGTTGCTGATATTCAAAATGATGGTTAAATATAGTAATGACTAAAAAAATATATGATAAATTATCAGTGGGAATGAAAAAAGAGGAAAAAAACACATGTTTTGAAACGTGTAATGCTTTCCTTTCCTTAATACTGATAATGAAGAGTCAATTATAATTTGAATGAATTCTATTACGAAAGGTACTCCCTGTTGGCATGATTTTCTCCACGCAATGAAATGAGGATGATGGTTTCACCTTGGGTTTCCGCGCCGAAGTGTTCCTTATAAATTTTTGTGACTCCACAATAGTAATCCATCCACATACACAAGCCAAAGAACTTAAGTATCCCAATTGTTAAGAGAGAAGGTAGCATATCAAAGAAGTAGTCAAGAGAAGCCATATCATTATTAGCAATGTCTGAGCAAAGGTAATAATTCTTAATGTTCATTTTTTTTTCAAATATCATACTTTATACTATACAACTAGTCTGAATCATGTAGTTCACAAAATTTGGAGGTGTTGTATGTTTTCAGTATAGTCATGGTATCTATAGCTCCTTTAGCATGTGCATTAATATTGTTTGTGATATCATCCCCACGTTAAGACTCCTCATATACCTTGTTTCCGTTTGAATTTTTGAGAACTTATCTTCTTATATACTTTTTTTTTTAAGATTTATTTTCACATGACAAAATATAACTCTTATTATATTACGAAAATCTCTGTTAATACAAAAACAAGTTATTTTATATATAGTCATATAAACATATTATTTTACCTTTTTCTAATAAAATAATTAACTTTTTACAATACTATAACTATTTTTTTTTATGAATATCAAGTATATTGAATACAAAAATATTACTGTTACATCTATTCTTATTAATAAGTTTAATTAAATTATTTATTTTTATATTAAATAAAACATTATTTATATATAAAATAATATAAAAAATAACACTAATTTTTTTTTATTTGATATGTAATAAATAAATAAATTGATTAAACTTAATTCAATAAAATATATGTACAATAATTGATTGATGAGTAACCATTATTTCAAGTGATGAGATACTAGAAAATAAAAATATTTATATTTCTAAATATAACAATGTTAGCTAATCATTAAAAATTTAACTAACATTATCCAAAAATTTAGACTAAATGTTATATTCTTTTAAATTTTGAATATTTCGTATGTTTTTTAAAAAATATAAAATTTATATATAATTGGTTTGGATTTTGAATATTTTATAAATTTTATTATCAACGTTTTATAAATAATAACTATAAATGTTTTACTTATTATTTATTGAATTATTAATTATTTATATTTTTTTATTCTGTACATTCGATATGATATTTAGGTTGGATGGAAAGGTGTCAATTGTGACAGGTGGAGCGAGTGGAATAGGAGCAGCAACAGTGAGGTTGTTTGCTGAAAAGGGAGCATACGTGGTTATAGCAGATATTCAAGATGAACTTGGCAAAGAGGTTGCAACTTCCATTGGCACAGACAAGGTCACTTACCGCCACTGCGACGTCAGAGACGAGAAACAAGTTGAAGAAACCGTAGCTTTTACCGTAGATAAATACGGAGGCCTAGACATCATGTTCAGCAACGCTGGAGTTGGAGGCTCGCAAAGTAGCGTCCTTGATCTGGATTTGAAAGATTTTGACAACACAATGGCAGTGAATCTGCGTGGATATGCAGTGTGTATCAAGCACGCTGCACGTGTCATGGTTGCAAGAAAGACACGTGGCTCCATAATATGCACTGCGAGTACAGTTGGATCTGAATCTGTAAGTGGTTTTGATGGTAAGGGTTACGTTTCATCCAAGAGTGCTATTTTGGGGCTTGTGCGTACAACTTGTGGTGATCTTGGAGAATATGGGATCAGGGTGAATTCAATTTCACCCTATCTTGTTGCTACACCACTTGCAAGTAAAGTCCTGAATCTGGATGCTACTAAGGTTGAAGAGCTTGGTGTTGCTGCTGCAAATTTGAAGGGGATTGTGTTGAAGCCCATCCATATTGCTCAGGCTGCTTTGTTTCTTGCTTCTGATCAATCTGCTTATGTCAGTGGACACGACCTCGTTGTTGATGGAGGTTTCTTGGCCGTTAATCAAACTTTTAAGTTCATCCAGCAATCTTCAAAAGCCTAATAATTAAGTCAAATTCTAAATGAAAGATATTCATCAGATTGCAATGTGTTGATGTTTCAGTATTGTGTGATTGTCAGAAAAAAGAATTCAAGAAATTAAATAAAATGAGATCATATTGTTCTGATCTCCAATTATATATAGTTTCATGTATAAGTATATCATATGTTGTGTATCACATTATGTTGGTTGAATTTACATATTAGATTTACATTTTTAATAAATATACTTTTTCTTTTATTCTCCGCATTTTCTTTCTTGTGACTCCTTTACTTTGTTTTTTTTTTTTTTTAAGTTCAGAGGATCCAGACAACTCTACTCTTTGTTTTAGTTTTGTCTCTTGGAATTCCCTAATGTCAGGTGATTAATCACTTTGATCAAGGAAATCTCATTAAGTTGTATAGTACGCATTTTTAGTGATGAAGTAGGTTTTGATTGAAGTTGTAATAAGTAACAACTTATTCGGATTGATTGATAAAAATGACTTGTCTGTATCTATAGCATCACCCCGGGTTCAATGTTATCTAAAATCATATATGTCCTAAAAATGACTGTCCGCCAACCAATATGGATGGAAAGTGTGTGGTCATCATTTCAGAATTATGAATGAATACAAAATATATGAAACACGTGAGTATTGAGTCTTGTGCACCAAGCGTGCCATTCAAGTAGTTTAGTGACTCGCAGCAGATATGAAATTAACGACTTCAGCTTTTGCTTATTTATAGCGCCTTCTGTAACGAAAGTTTCTCAGTTGTAAGCCAACAAGGTTGCACACCAAAGAAGCCATATCATTATTATTAGCAATGTTTGAACAAAGGTAATCTACTCATCTTTAATCTTCAAAATATATATACAATAATACTACATGAATTATTGTACACTTTCATAAATTTTATTTATATTTATATTTTTCTGGAGTCAAAATACCATACTTTATGTTCTATATATATCTAGTCTGAATCATGTAGATCACTAATAATAGTCATACATCTGATATGTATAGCTCTTTTTTGTCATCTATATTATCCCTCATATTAAGATTCCTCGTATACCTTGTTTTTGTTTGAATTTTCGAGAACTTATTTTCTTATATACTTGTTTTAGATTTATTTTCACGTAACAAATAAAATATAATTCTTATTATATTACGAAAATCTCTCTTAATACAAAAAATAAGTTATTATATATATAGACATTATTTTACAACTTTTTAATAAAATAATAATACTGTATGGAGTACTATGGCAGCTTGATTTTGCATTGTACTGAATAAATACTAATTATTGTGTAATATACATCATTTCAATAATTAATTAATAATTATGGTACGTATATAGGTGGAGTATGGGCCTATACATTGTTTTTAGTATATTGGGCCTTATGAATTTATCATACTCAAACTTAGATGGGCTAAGCCCTTAACTAAAAGTTGGGTGTCCCAAAGAAACAGATATTTATTGTCAAAAAAGATAAACCAAAAAAAGAATTGTCCAAAATGAGAAACATATAACTTTTTTGGATAGCAAAAGATATTCATGTTAAAACCAACCGAAGACACTGTCCCAAAAATATTAGGAAAGGAAAGGCAAGTAAGAAAAAAGAAAATATTACCCTCAAAGAGGAATCAGGGAGACCCGATTTCTCCTTACATCTTCGTTATAACAATGGATAAACCGTCTCAAAGCATCGTTCACAGAGAGCAGAAGGGGCAATGGCGTCCTTTTCTTGTGGGGAGAGAGAGATTACCAATCTCTCATCTACTCTTCGCAGATGATCTCCTTCTGTTTACTGAGGCAACTATTGACCAGATAATTGAAACCCAAGATTGCCTTTGGAAGTTTTGCGCCAACTCGGGTTTGAAGGTGAGCCTGAGTAAGACCTCTATAATTTTCTCCAACAACGTTAAAAGATAGGATCGCCAGAATATCATCCAGATTTGCCAATATCGAAAAGCCTTACTTGGGAAAATATTTAGGTGTTTTAATTTGCAATAACAGAACCATCAAGAAAAATTTCAAGAACGTGATTTAAAGGGCCAATAACAAATTGAAGGGTTGGAAAGCCAGCTGCCTCTCCCTTGCTGGTCGGATACCCTTGCATCCTCGATGCTTAACCCAATTGCTTACTATGAAATGCAACATGCTAGAGTCCCGAAAGGAGTCAGCGATCAACTTGAGAGAATCCAACGAAGTTTCATTTGGGGAGACACCCCAAACCACAGAAGAATCCATCATATAGACTGGGATACTCTCTGCTTGCCTAAACAGCATGGAGGAGTTGGTCTGAAAAGACTCCAGCAAATGAATGAAGCTTTCTTGATGAAATTAGTCTGGCAGCTCATGACAGAACCTGAGTCTTTATGGGTGCATGTTCTTAAGAAGAAGTACATTTCGGGGAGACAGCTGCAGGAAGATATTATTGCTAAACAGACTGATTCGCCTCTTTGGAAAGATCTTGTAAAAGTATGACCAAAATTGCAAGATAATTGCTATATCAAAATTGGGAGTGACACTTTTACGTCATTCTGGTTTGATGGATGGATTCAGGATGAAGGAAGCCTGTACAAAAAAGCCAAATTTTCAGTCTCTTTCCAGGAACTCGGACACAAAGTAGCTGATTTTGGCAAAGACGGAGCTGATTGGGATTTTTTAAAGCTTGAACAGATTTTGCCTGCACATATAGTTAACAAAATCAGAACTATTCCCCCACCCAGAAAAGACACCCCTGATCTGGTTAGATAGAAACATAGCCCTAGTGGAGAGTATATCATCTCCTCTGCCTACAAATTCCTCACCCGAGAGGTCAGTTTGGAGAAAAAACCTATTTGAAAATTTATCTGGTCTTAGAAAGGAATGGAGAGGAATAAGATTTTTATGTGGAGACTAGAACATGGTAGGATCCTTACTGCTGCACGGAAGGCCAAAATATTGGATACTACCCCTAATTGTGCCAGCTGCTCGGACCAGATAGAAACTATCATGCATGCAATGAGAGATTGCACAAAGTCTACTCATGTTTGGATGCAGTTGATGAACCCCACAACAATCCCTACCTTTTTCTCTTTAGAAGGAAACGATTGGATCCTCTTCAACCTACAAAACGAAGCAGGTATCTTCTCAGATTACGGATGGAGAGACAATTTCATGATCTCTTACTGTTGGATCTGAAATTGGAGAAATAAGGAGCTTCACTCCCCCCCCCCCCATTTAGCAGACCAACATAGGCATTTCCAATCATCAGGAAGTATATTGATCAATATTAACAGGCTCAAATTAAGAAGGACTATGAAACAAGGAACTTGAGCATTCTCAAACTGAAATGGGATCCCCCTGATGTAGGCTGGGTGAAGCTCAACACAGATGGGGTAGTTAGAAAACACTTAAAGATGGCTGGGTGTGGTAGTCTTATCAGAACACATAAAGCATCCTGGGTAGCTGGCATTTTTTGCAAAGGTTGGAGATTGTCAAGTTATCCAGACAGAGTTGTGGGGCGTCTTCTATGGTCTCAAAATGACATGGAACCTAGGAATGCGAAGAATCATTATCAAAATTGATTCCCTAGAAGCTTATACAGAGATAACATAAAATGCTCAGGATTCCCAAGTCTGTAATGCTCTGCTGAGGGATATCTTATCATACAAGAACAAGCCTTGGGAAATCAGATTCCAACATGTTAAGAGAGAGGGAAATCATTGTGCGGACTGGTTAGCCAAATATAGCTTTAACTATGATTTCGATTTCAATTTTGTAGGTCAACCTCTCCTGCCCTTAAGCAGTTTATTGCTGCTGATGGTACTGGTTGTGTTTTCTTTGTTTTGTTGTGCGTCTTTGGGCTCCACCCTTCTGATTACCAAAAAAAAAAGAAAAAAGAAAATATAAACACAAAATAAAATATAATTTTTTCTTTTCTATTCTCTGCATTTTCTTTATTTGTTGTCATTCCTTTACTCCGTTTTTTTTTAGTTTAGAGGATCCAGACAATCACTACTCATCTTATATGATTTTGTTTTGACTCTTGGAATTTCACAATGTCAATTGATTAAGCATTTTATTCAACTAAGTGTCATTAAATTGTATAATAGACATTTTTAGTGATGGAAATGGAATAGGTTTTTATTGAGGATGTGATAACTTGGTTGCCCATATATAGCATCCCCCGGTTCAATGTATCTAAAATCTTCATTTTCTAAAAAAGACTGTCCACCAACCAGTATGGATGGAAATTAAAGTGTGTGGTCATCATTTCAGAATTTTAAATGAACACAAAGTATCTGAAACACCCAAGTCTTGGGCACCGATCATGCTATTCAAGCAGTGACTCACACACAGTAGATATGAAATTAAAGCCTTCAGCTTTTGCTTATTTATAGCGCCTTCTGTAACGAAAGTTTCTCAGTTGTAAGCCAAGGTTTCACATCACAGAAGCAAAGCCAATCAAGCCATATATAATTATCAATGTCTAAGCAAAGGTAATTCTTAATTGATCATACCGCCATTGATAAGTTCCAATTAGTTGATGTGGGCTATTTCTATTAGTTTTAATCACTCAGTTGTTTAGTTGTTATATTTGAGTTTCTTATATTTCTTATTTGAATAAGTGATTTTGACCAACTAACTCCAACTAAATTATTTATTTTTATGCTAAATAAAATATTATTTTAATATAAAATATTATAAAAAATAGCACCTAAATAAAATTTTATTTGACATGAAAATAATCTTCTATTTATCATAGAATAAATAATTTGGTTGGATTTTATTAGTTAAATCACTTTGTCACTTAGAATTATTGTGCTTCATAGTCCTGAATTGTAAAATTATATCAAATATATGAAGTGTGCTATATACGATTTTTAGGTTGGAAGGGAAGGTTGCAATTGTGACCGGAGGAGCAAGTGGAATAGGAGCAGAAACAGTGAGGCTATTTGTGGAAAACGGAGCATTTGTAGTTATAGCAGATGTTAACGATGAATTGGGGCTTCAAGTTGCAACTTCCATTGGCTTAGACAATGTGAGTTACCATCACTGCGACGTTAGAGACGAGAAACAAGTTGAGGAAACCGTTGCTTTTGCTGTTGACAAATATGGAAGCTTAGACATCATGTTCAGCAACGCTGGAATTGGGGGCTCAAATTCTAGCATTCTTGATTTGGATTTGAACGATCTTGACAACACAGTAGCTGTAAATGTTCGTGGAGCAGCGGCGTGCATTAAACACGCGGCACGTGTCATGGTGGAAAGAAAGACACGTGGCTCCATAATTTGCACTGCTAGTACAGCTTCTATGGTTGGTCAGGAAGCAGCTGGTCATGGTTATACCACATCCAAACATGGTCTTTTGGGTCTTGTGCGTTCTGCGTGTGGTGAGCTTGGAGCTTATGGGATTAGGGTCAATGCAATCTCACCTTATGTTGTGGCCACACCTTTGTCATGTGGAGTGCTTGGTTTGGAGGCAAGTGAAGTTGAAAGTGCTGGTGCTGTTGATGCCAATTTGCAGGGGATTGTGTTGAAGCCAATTCATATTGCTGAAGCAGCTTTGTTTCTTGCTTCCGATCAATCTGCTTATATTAGTGGACATAACTTGCCTGTTGACGGTGGTCTCTTGGCCGTTAATCGCTCGGTAGCCTCAAAAATTAAATGAAGATCTCTTACAGAGTTATTTATTCTCTGCAATTTTAATGTGCTTTATAATATATACGCTTATATCTCTAAAATTTGATGTATGCATGTGAGACTTGAAGAATATCCAAACACAGCCTTAAGTTAGTTAGGCGACTTGATGACTACTTGGCAGTTTTCTGTTTCTGTTTTCTGTTATTTTTCGGTTAGTTGTTCAGCTTTCAGTTACAAGTAAGCACAGTTGGCTTAGTCTATATCAATTATCAGTGATCAATACACTCTCTGTTTTCACATGCATTCTCTCTTGTTGTTCTTCTTCTTCCTCTCTCTGGTTTCTCTGATCTCTAAATTCTTTTTTTCTTCTGAGTTCTTATTTTCGATCACACTATTTCACAATATACCGGATCCTCTTGCTTCTTGATATTGAAATTATGTGTGGATTGTGCTTTAACTGAATTTATTTATACTAATATAAAGTTAATTTTACATTTATGTATCATATATGGTTAGAGGTCAAGTAAGGTCAAACTTCAGTTTTTAGAAACCAGACTAGCAATAAAATATATTAATTTGTAGTTTTTATTGGCTATTTTTTAAGTGTTGAATCTGACTTATTATAAATTCTAACCTGTTCTAAAACCTATAAGGAAAATCCTAACCGTTTTTTTTTTATAAAAAAAGAAAAAATGTCAGCTATTTAGAAATGTTTACTACTTAGAAGGCCAAATTACTTAATACATTAGAAACCAAAATAAAATGAAAACTCCAATAAATTAAGTAGGAGAAAATATCTGAAGACTTGTCTTCATCTATAAGACTGTAACCGCTCCATTATTGATACCTTGGGTGTTCTGGCATGTGTGCCAATATTGCCACCATTTCCAGACGTGGATAATTTGGGTAGAAACAAAGGGTGAAATCCCTAAAGAGTTGTGCCAGTACTGTCCAGTGTCCACCTTTACTTCTTATCTAAAAAGGAAAAGGGAGATATAATAAATATTAAAAAAAATAGATAAAGTAATTATTTCGAGTGGAGCAAAGCTTTGTTGCATGTAAGAGTAACCAAATTGGCAAGTGAAGTTGAAGTTGGTCCCAACGAGATGTTGGCAATGAAAACAGAGGAGGAGGCAGAACTTTCGGGGTTGGCGTCTATTAGTCTAGTCTTAAGTCTTTTTATTTCCATAATTCCATAGCTAGGAACCCTTTTCTCTTGTCGCCTTCTGTAATAATAAGCTCCAATAATACACATTACTTTCTTTCCTCATTCCTCAAACTTCAAATCATCCATCTACGACAATATAGCCACTCCAAAAGATAAACACCTTTCGGCTACTCCACGAGGAAATAAGATTCCATTCAACTTTGTCACTACTCTGATCACTCATTAGTTTCAATTTTATAAACGCTGTATAATGCTTATTCCGCCAAGAACAACCTCAGTTTCTTCAAAGACCAGTGTGCGTGTCACTATCACTTTACGCACAATAATTTATTTTTCTCATCTTACATAGATTCCAAGAATTTTAATTTGTGTTCCGTCCAGAATAATTCGGATTTATGTTATTATGATGGGTTACAAAATAAACGGTCATTAATTCCCTGATAAATTCGAGGAAAAAATAGTCATTAATAGACAAGTCAAGGAGGCCATACTACTACCTTAGCTAGAATGGTTTCTCTTTTCTTTTTTATCGTCAGCACTATGTAACCTAGCTACCTAGGATAAATTGACCGTTTACATAATTAGATTCAGTATTAGTTAGGCACTAATTAATAACTAATCAAGTATTAATTTTGGATATGCATGTATATAGTATATAAAAATTCCTCATTATGTTGTGTGTGCAGCTTATACAAGTTGGAAGACTTGACCCTTCAAGTGCACATTAAAAGCATTATCAAGGCCATGTGATCCGAATGAAACAGGGTGTAATGAATTTTATATAGTATAAACATAGTTGGAAACGTTGAGTTCACACAAATATTTAATTCACAATCAAATTCCCCAAGTTCATATTTGATCATTGTAACAAGAACAGTAATCAATGAGTAGTATTCACAATTAGTAGTTCTAAGTAAAGCCTAATCATACAATTTATTTTCATTATAGGTTAGCCATGAAGAACGAACCAACTGCACGCCGTAACAACATAAAGAACGTCATAAATTATTACAGCATCTAGCTTGGTCATCAATTCTTTAATAAATACTTAATCAATTCTGCTACGTAATCAAAAACTACGTGAACAACAACAACCGATGAAAAATAAAACGAAGCCCAAAAGACAGAAAGTCCAACCCATTAACACCTCATCCAATTTACAAATTAACTTTCATCCAAATACACCCTCAAAAACTCATTTATTACTACAATAAAAGATCACCGTCATCAACATTATCACCAAATTATAACTCCCAAAACCCACCATCATCATCATCTCCAGCACCACTACTCTATCATCCACCATCGCCGTCTTCCTCCTCTTTCTCTTCAACCTCTCAATCATCCACCACCACCATGTGTTGTAATCAGTGTTCTCTACACGACGATTGATGCCACTGTTAACGACGATCTCACTTTCTTCGTCGTCGATCACTCCTTTCATCGGAAATCACTTTCGTTGTCACCGATTAGTCGCCTCGATCACTCTCGCCCTCTCTCAAGATACCACAAGTAAGGATTTCAACCTACACCGCCATCATTCTTTCAACTCTTTCACTCTCTCATCCACTATGTTTCAACCACCACAATCACTGAAAATCTCTCTTCAACAATCGCAATTCACTTTGGATGATCACATAATTCCTTTTTGAATGATCACTTATTTTATAATGGATGATCATTTGATTTATTTATTATATATTTAGTAAATGATGTTGCTCTGACTATGGTTGAATACATTCTGTTATGGTGAAATTTATCAAGTGATTGAAGATGATATTGAAATGTGGCTGTATTGAGTTGGAAAAAAAAAATGATTATGTATCTTAACATTTTCTAGCACTATTATATTTCTTGTAAAATGTAGATGGATAAGTGATTTTTGTGGATGAGGTGCAATGTTAATTTATTCATGCTTATCATCTTTATCCAACACTTATTTGGCAATGTGCTAGCTTTGGATGATCACAACATTCTGTTTTGATGTTTATTTTGTTTATCTTAAATGTTCACTCTATATTATTAAAGATGTTCATTTTGATGTTCACTTTGTATTATTAAATACGCAATTTTTAGTTGGATGAAACGCAACATAATCAAATTTTTTTCACTAATTTAATTCTATTGGTTATTATTGATTACAAAATACATTAGTTATTTAGACTTTTTCATACTTAATTTATTAGTTGTTCAGGCAAAAAAAAATTCCATTATAATATATATAGCTGTATGTGTTAAGTGTTATATCCTTAGAAGTGTCCAATTCTTACCGGTTCATAACTAATACCTTTCCGTACAAGTGATCCACTTTTTTTTTTCATGTAAAACTAGTCATACAAAAATATTAATAGTACTCTCTACCAAGATTAAGAAAAAGAGAAAGGTTAGGAAGTAAACGCTATGAATCTCATAAGTGTAATTAGGAGAATAATAAATGATAAAAAAGAAAAAAAAATTAATATTGACTTCCTATAAATTTTCTAACATTAGCTCTAAGATTTTTTCTAATACAAATTGTTATAGTTAATAATGAACATTAGTAGGAGATATAATTAATTAGGGATGGGGACCATAATATTTCTGGAGCTTTGCGCTCTCTAGCTAGAAAGCTTATAAATAAAGGTTTTACGTAGCATAATTAGGGGATACCCTAAGAAACGTAAACATATTCAATATATATTGCAAGACCTACCCTTTAATTTCTTTCCAGCTTTTGGGAAACCAACACCTCATCCATCAACACAACCAAATGCAGAAGCAAAGGTAATTAATAACCTTAATTAATTTCTTATTAATTCTCTTCTCTCTGTTAAGTGTAATAAGTCTTATTAGTTTCGTTGACTTTTTGACCCTGCTTGCAGCAGGTTGGAGGGTAAGGTGGCTCTAATCACCGGAGCAGCCAGTGGAATCGGAGAAGAGACGGTGAGACTCTTCGCCCAAAACGGAGCCTATATCGTCGCCGTCGATCTTCAAGACGATCTCGGTCACCAACTCATAGCTTCAATAGCCTCAGATAGAATCACCTACCGCCACTGCGACGTCAGAGACGAAGATCAGGTTCAAGAAACCGTCAATTTCACGTTGGAGAAGCACGGCCGCATCGATATCCTCTTCAGCAACGCCGGAATACTCGGATCACTCTCCGGTATCCTCGACCTCGATCTCAAGGATTTCGATAACACCATTGCCACCAACGTTCGCGGCGTAGCGGCAACGATGAAGCACGCCGCACGCGCCATGGTTGCAAGGAAAACGCGCGGATCGATCATATGCACGACGAGCGTGGCGGCGACGATGGCTGGAACGGGTCCTCACAACTACACGACGTCGAAGCACGCGCTGCTTGGGCTGATGAGATCGGCGTGCAGTGAGCTTGGCGGTTATGGAATCAGAGTGAACAGTGTTTCGCCGTACGGAGTTGCGACGCCGCTTTCGTGTAAGCCGTTCAATCTTGATCCTGATGAGGTAGAAGCTTCTAGCTCGGAGCATGCGAATCTGAAGGGGGTGGTGTTGAAGGCACGGCATGTTGCGGAGGCGGCGTTGTACCTTGCTTCAGATGAATCTGGTTACGTGAGTGGGCATAACTTGGTGGTTGACGGTGGATTCACGGTGGTTAATGGAAGCTTCTCTTCAAAAGCATATGTTCACGTCTAAGCTTCGTGTTCTCTGCAAATCTCTCTCTCGTTATCTCCTCTTATCTTCTTTCTTCTTTATTTTCTCTTTAGTTTTTTTTTTTTTTAATTTAATTTAAATCCCTTTCAATATACCATTAATTCATCTATCTTGTTATTTATCTGCTTCATGTTAATCATTTTCATAGTTACTACTTACTACTGTTTTAGTTACCCATCCACTTTCTCTTGCTATTAGTATTATTACTGGTTTTTGGCGCATTAGATGATACTCCAATAGCCAAACCTTTTGCAATAGGACTGAAGTGCTGTGATATCAGCCACAACTAAATATTCAAATAAAATTTTAAAGTTGATCGGTTTAGTTTCATAGGTTTAAAATATCCAAAATAGTCTTTAATATTTATATTTATTGGACAATATGGTTTATCTTTTAAAAAACATATAAAATTAAAGAAACTATTTTGTCATTCACCTAATATAAATTATAAGTAAGAGATTATTTTAGATATTTTAAAATTAGAAGGACTAAAATGTCAAATTTTTAACATTTTTTAAAGTGATTTGAGTATTTATTTTGATATTAATTTTTTTCGTGTGTAATATTAAGTGATATAGAATTCATAAATGTGGTAAATAGTTTTATCTTTTTAGAAATGACTAAGCCGTTAAATCAGCTTTTATTCATTTTTTTACATAAACTTAAATAATTAATTACAATAAATACATGCATAGATTTAATGTTGTGTACATTCTCTTTGACATTTGAATATAATTAAATTCAAAAGTGATATCATATATTATTCTTACATAGTAATGCAAGGGAGCTAATTTTAGGGAATCCATAAAGAGCCCATAAGTGTAATTAAGAAAATAATGAGTGGTAAAAGAGAAAAGAGAAAATAAAAAAAAATTAATATTGACTCCCTATAGGCTCTCTAAGGTTGACTCCAAGACTTTCTCTTTCTAATAACTTATCATTAATTAATTAAAAATAGAAAATTATTATATTATATTGTAGTTCAAAATGTAGGGAAAAGTTAAAGTTAGTGTCGGTTTGGATTGACTTTTTTTTAAGAAAAAGTTATTTTTTTGGTTAAAAAAAGATATTTTTCATCAAATTTATATCATTTGGATGCAAATTTTAAAAAAGTACTTTTATTAAAAAAATAAATTATGTGCTTTTTTAGAAAAGCCATCAGTGTGTTGCATTTTAAAAAAGCAAAAGAAAAAACAGTTTCTATTAATAAATTTTTTTTAAAATAAGACATAAATAAAAAAATCTTTTTTTCAAAGCCAATTCAAACTAATTCTTACTCTCACCATTATTATCTTTTCAAATTAAACATTTTCTACATTTATATTGTAGTTATTAGTTATAGAATTATTGCTTGAATAACAATTTTCTTAAAACTGGCTCAGTAAGTTATTTTCTCAATTTCCATTACTATATTCAAGCATATCATTATATTTTGCATTTTCTTTTGGTACTGTATTATGCATTTATTTTTCTAGCCACTAACCACCCGACAGGTAGCTGTGAGCAGCATTGATGTTATTACCAAAATATATATAATTATATATTGCATATTCCAACTTGCTTGGTATTGTCTTATTTATATCTATGATCTATCTAAGATTCCAGTACTGGTTAGAATAATTAAGAACAATTTAAACAAGCAATTATACATATAATTAATTATTCTCTCCAGTATGGTCGTTAAAATCGCGTTTTAACTCGTAGAATCGTACGAGTTTATAATTTCAGATTGTGAAATCGAGTTAAGTTGCACATAAATTCATTTTCAGGTAAACTCGGTTGAACTCGGCTAAATTCAGTCAAACTCGGTCAAACTCGCGAATTTATGACCGAGTCAGCGAGTTTATAAAATGCCTCCCTTTTGGCCCAAACGGCGTCGTTTTGAAGAGCTAAAAAAAACTAGGGTTTCTCTTTTACAATACACAGACTCACTCACCCTCAACCTCTCACTCTTCGCCGCTTTGCTCTTAAAATCCACTCTCAAAGTCTGTCGTATTTCCTTCTGAAATCGATGGATCCATTGCCGTTCCCGTCGCACTACGCCACCCTGAGCCTCCATTGTGTTGACTGCTCACTGCTCCTCGCACTTGCGGTTGCGCCGTCGCCCCATTGTCTCCACCGCCTCCATTGCTCTGCTCTGACTCTGGCAGTTTGCGTCGTTGCTGACGGCTCCACTGCTCACTTCTCCTCGCCTCCTCTTCTACTTGCACTCGTACTCGTGGTTTCGCCGTCTTCATCTCCGTTCATCCCTGTCGCCTCGTGCCTCTATCTCGAAATCGCAGTTTCAGCAATTGTGCTCTTCAACTCGTCGTCTTCATCTCTGTTCGTCTCCGCCGCCTCTTTGCCTCCATCTCCATCGGAGTTATTTGGTTTTAGCTTCTCTACCTCTTCATTTATGGTAAATTTTTCTAAACCTCTCTGTTATATGTTTATGCAATTTGTTAAGGCCGCCAGCACTTTGATGAGGAAAACGATCTCGTTCAGCATGTGAGGAGCGTACATGTAGCCGTTGAATGATGGACGCGTGGTTTGGTACGGCAAGCGCAGAGAAGCATCACTATCATGCAGCAGTTGTGACAACGAGTTTGTCAGCTTAGGCTAGCATAATGAGAGTATTGATTATTAGTGAATAAGCCTAATTAAGGTAAATAGGCTTTTTTCTATTTTTGGTAGTTTGGTAGCAGTAGTTGATGGGCCTAATACTAGCATTGTTTGCTATGGAGGGTGATTTTTTTATCTTTGTAGTTACGCTGTTGTTAGCCCATGTTGTTTAAATGTAACGATAAACATTTAACAAAAATATGAATCTATATTCCTACGATTACGAATTACATACTATGATGCGAGGCAGGACATCATTGAGGTAAACGCAATTTTTAAATAATGAAATTTTTTTATATAATAATTTATTTGAGGCATAATTTTTTAAATTATAGATAATTTTTTAAAGAACAGTGCTAACATTAGAGAGCCAATAATTAAGTTATCATCCAAAATTTATATGAGTTATCATCCGTAACTCATATATCAATTGTTAAGTTATCATTGAAAATTTATATGTTATTATTCGTAACTCATATTGGCTTCCTATTGGTCATAATGTATTGGCTCCCTAGTCATGCTATTTGAACAAGTGGTTTTGGCCAATCAAGTTCAACCAACTGATTTTTTTTTATGCTAAATAGAATATTCGGTGTCAAATAGTATAAAAAATTGAACTTAAATAAAGTTTTATTTGATATCGAAATAGTCTTATATTTAGTATTAAAAATGACTTAGTTAAACTTGGTTGACCAAAACTACTTGTTCATATAGAATTATTGCTTTTTAAATTATGATTTGGATGAAAATATGAAATATTTGATATGTTATGGATATATTATAAGGTATTTAAAAATGAAAACGAAATTAAGTTATGAAGTAAATAAAAGGTGAAGACATTATGATGATATTCATGTTGTTAAAGATGCATTCTATTTAAGTGACATTAAAAATTGATAAGGTCAAGTCCTGCAAAATACACGTTATTTTTTTACCCCCCGCTATGGTTTATTTTATTCTATCGTCGTGGGTGATGGACTAAGAGACTCACGAGCAAACCAAGACCCACTGACTCAATCCGCATGTGCCAAAAATTGAAGATCTTCTTATTTCTAATTAGCCCAACAAAAAGCCCACATTCTTAATTGTAGTTATTAACGCTTAAACTAAATTATCACACTCACGTTGATCCCATGTGCAAAGACAAAGATAATGTAAAGCTGCCACCAACTACTCCCTCTCACATCACTTTGCTCTCCTCAAATCACTCTAAACACGTGTCTAACCCTCTGTGTCGACAGCACATCTTCATCATATGATGAAAAAAATCATTTTCCTCATCAGAATCGTTTGTTAATTACTTAATTTAATTCATTAGTGTTGCTGTGTTCGTTGGTTGTAGAGTAGAATTGTAGTAGTTAATTTAATTCATTATTCACAACTGATATAATTTATATTGATATTTGGTTGATTATAGTAGTTAATTTGATTCATTATCAGTCTTGGTTGCTTGTTAATTGTTAGTAAATTGATTGGTTTATGTTGGTTGTTGCTTGCTTTTCTCTGTTCAGCTTGATTGTTAAATGTTAATTGTTAGTAAATTGATAATAAATTGTTAGTAAATTGAAGTGGTTCATATTGTTTTATTTTTAGGGTCACTGGGTCAGAATGTCCAACAATATTGCTGCCATGGAAGATGATGCTATTAGAGGATTTCAATTTTAGTTACTTTGTTGTATATTGGATTTCCTTTAGGTTATGTTCTATTGTTCTGCATGATGCCTTTATTGTGTTTCAGTGTCACTGTGTTGTGTTGTGTGTTCTATGTAATATGTAGAATGTTGAACTTGGTGATAACTAAGTCTAATTGTACCACTGGGTTAGTTTAATGTGTTGGGAAGTTTAAAATTATTAACTTAGAATGTTTAAATTTGAGATGATGGGTAATATCTATATATATATTTTAAAAAATGTGTAACAGCTAAATTCGTACGAATTTATGAATTAACTCGCGAGTCGAGTTTACGTCGGTTCCACGAGTTTAGATAAACTCGCGAGTTTGACAACCTTGCTCTAAAGGACATTTGCTATGTCTTTGCACGATAGATCTTTAATTTGTGTGTTTTAGATTTTGCAATTGTATGATGTCGTATGTATCTAATTATCTACTGATCTGTTCATTTTGTTTTGAATCCTTATTCTATTATTGAAAAATATAATTTAATAACAAATAAGTTGATTTTTATATATTTAACTAAAAATATAAGTATGGAGCTGCACTCACAGAGTAGAAGTAGCTAGAAGAAACCGCGATCCTATGATGCTAACTTTTTTATTGCTTACTCCATTTATATAAATATCAGATGAGAAAGCCATCGGGAAGTACAAAAAGTTTAGACAAGAGATAGACATCACTATGATTTTTTTTTTTTTTCAAAGTTATCTCATAAATCGACATGTAATTCTTTATAGATCTGAACTTTATTTAATGATTTGTCGTTGGTTATTGGATTGCTGCATCATCTGCATGCACAATAATGCGGATTCAAACTTCTGACACTTACTTAAATAGATTAATGTTCTAATCACTAGAACAATTCAAAATGATTTTTTTAAAAAACCAAATATGCATAAAATAATGATTGAGATGAGTTGTATTTATAACTAATAATAAATAATAATACAAACTGTCCAATTATAATAGCTAGCATTTGTATGTATGTGTGGCTAGATTTTCTCTTATTGACTTGGTATTGTTCTTGTTATTCCAAATGTGATTTTTAGTTTCAACTTCTGAACCACTTCATGCTAATTAAGGTCACAGGCACATGGTGGACAATATACTACGCCATTGAAACTAGGAGATCAGATGATGAGACTTTGTGTATAATTTAATTAATCATTTGTCAATTTTAAACCCTAGAACCACGTGAATTTTAATTGAAGCAAAGAGACATTACATTTTTCAACATATATATAGCAGCCATAGTTGACCCTAAAGAGTTCATTATTATAATTTAATAAATTAAAGGATGCATCCAATAATACATGGTTAGCACAAGAAAATTTGAACATGAACTTAGCACCGAGAAAAAAAATGCTGTTAGTGAGAAGTAAGAACCATGATACCATTTCTGTCACAAAAAAAAAAAACCATGATACCATGAGTACTGTAGTTCTAGGTGTAGAATATTAAAGTCAACACCAAACGATGGACAGAAAAAGATCTTGGCTAGCTTGCATATGTTGGGATAAAAGGATAATGAAGAAAGTAAAAAAGAAATGTGTAGTCTTTGGCATCTCTTTCATTTAAATTAAATATGTAAAATGAGTAGAAGTTTATCTCCTAATAACATCTTTTGTGTACCTAAATCTTGTATTTGGATAAAAAGAAATGGTTAGAGGCTTAAACCACAAAGCTAATTATAAGTCTAATTTTTATATAAAGAAAGTTTTATACTTTTTATATTTTTAATTTTTTAAAAAAATAATATTTATCATTAAATTCTTTATCATTTTAAATATTAAATCTATTATTAGATTTATAATTAAGACTCTTTATCACTCCTCCTGAATAAATATCTTGTTAAATGTCCAGAAAAAGGACAATTATTTCTAAATTTTTCTGTTTGGTCAACTCAATAATCTCATTTAATATATAGTTTAGGGGGGTCAACAATGATAACGTCGACTTTTTCTTTTAATAGAATCATAATCATAATATGCCAATATGCCATTATCGTTTTTTTTTTCTTCTTCTTTTTGGACTGGATGATGTAATTATTGTTATTTTGGTCAACAAAGCAGATGGAGTAATAAAAGGTTGCCATAAGAAGCCCCAAAATGACGAGTCCAAAGGCTTGGGTCCAATTTACTACGGCAGTGATAAATTTTTAAATACAAATCAGATTCAATTAAATTTTAATCTATCGAATTAAGAGATATTCTAAAAATTGTTTAGAAAAAGTTTTATCAATTTTTAGGTGACAAATTCTTTTTTTGTTTTTATCATAAATTGAATAATAACCAATAAAAATTCAGAATATCAACCAACAATTTATATTAAATGTTCTATTTTTTAGATTTTAGATGTTCTATTTATTTTATTGATTATTGGTTGTTTTAAGTTTTGAATGTTTTATTTTTTTATCGCGTACGTTATATAAATAATGATTTGTCGATTTGAAAAATATTCCTAATAATAATCACCACCCATAATATCCAACTTCCAACTCTATTATTTTGCTTTCCATGCGTGTAAGAATTTCATCTGTTCAGACTGAAAGGTCTCAAACCTGATGGTCAAATTCAAATCTACCAGTCCACCAGGAAAATTCAAGAACCCATCCATATGAACACAAAAGTGTATGCTTACAAAACTAACTCCTCTAAGTTGAACAAATGAATGATGTTCATTAACTAAAAAGATGGCACTAGAGTTAGCATGGTATGACATAGTGTGCTTTGGTATTGTTGGTGTGGCCTTTGTAGGTGCATTATGGGTGCTGTGGATGAATGAAGGTGCCTCCATTAGAAAATTTGAGACCATGTATGAGAGCCTTCTTATCACTCAACCTGACAATGAAGTTGTTGTGACGGTTTTGCCCTCTGGCCATGTTAGCACCTCTCAGCTATGGACCAGTTGCTGGGTTGGCCTGCACCCTTTCTGGCTTTTGCTCACACGGTTCCTTTCATTTGTGATCATGGTGCTTTTCTTAGCCTGGGATGTTGTCAAGTACGACGCATCCATCTTTATTTACTACACTGAGTATGTTCCTATTCTTTCCCTTCCAATTTATAAACATTATTGGACTCAATTTGGGAGAAGACTTAATCTTGTAGTTATATATACTATTATGAGTAATTTTAGGTAATTAATAAAAAATCAGCTAACAATAGCCGATAATTTTAATTGGATATTCTATTTTTTTAGATTTTGAATGTTTTGTTTCTAAATAAAAAGTATCTATGAAGTTATATTTATATTTGAGACAACTGAATGTTACTGCATTTGTTTTTCAGGTGGACTTTCACATTGGTCATCATATACTTTGCGGTATGACAAGAATGTCACTCCTATCTGTTTGAAATTAAGATAATTAAGGCATCTGAAAGACTCTATATTTCTAATTAGCATCTAATTTTGCACTTTACATGTGCATTAGATGGGGACAATAGTTTCTGCATATGGATGTTGGAAATTCAATAGCAGAGCAACCACTGAATATGTGAAACAAACAAATGGTTCTGTCAAGTTACAAAGCCACTATGCAAAAGAGGAGTTTCAACAAAGAGCAGGTTTCTTGGGTTACCTAATGCAAACCACATATCAGGTTGATCCAATTTAACACACATTGGATCTTATATATCTTTTGAAAATATTTTATGATATATTCAGTCTTGAACTGATATTCTGCACATTTAACAGACATGTGCAGGGGCTGTGATCCTAACAGACATTGTTTTTTGGGGTGTTATAGTCCCATTCTTATCTATATCTCACTTAAGACTAAACATGGTTAGTGTAATTTTTAGTTTTCTTTCTTTTGTGCATCCAATTATTGTGAATTATCTAGTCATTGCATATCTTAATCTCGCTCGTGTTCATTCTCTATGCTTGGCAGTTGATGGGTTGCATGCATGCTTTGAATGCAGTTTTCCTCCTCTTGGATACAGCTCTTAATAATCTAGTAAGTATATATCATATGCTTAAATAAAATAAATCCTAAATTGATCTTAACTAACGATGTTTCATATTCTTTGTTTTTAGCCATGTCCTTGGTTTAGGTTCTCATATTTTGTAATCTGGAGCTGTGTTTACGTTATTTTCCAATGGGTCATCCACGCATGTGGTTTTCCATGGTAGATGCACATTTTCTCTTCTGCATATAAAGAATCAATATTATGTTTTCTTCTTCATTACATTATGTTCTGTTGTAACTAGTAATGTTCTTTCTTATATATAACAGGTGGCCATACCCATTTCTTGAGCTAAATACCAAGTGGGCTCCTCTCTGGTGAGTATATATCATGTATAATTAATGCTACCCAATTTTAAGTAAATAGTATTATTGGTGAGTATATAACTATATATGTCATTCATTATTTTTTGATCTACAATGCAGGTATTTTTGCCTGGCAGTGATTCACATCCCCTGTTATGGAGTGTATTTCTTGATTGTGAAAACCAAAGATACACTTCTTTACAGATTGTTCCCTCATGCATTCTTGAGGCCAAACTAGTTCCATTAGGTTGTCTTGCATAAAGTAATCTCTTGTAGTAGTTGGGGATTTTACTTGCAGTTTATTATCATGCAGAGTTCATGAACACCTTTGAGAAAAAAAATATATGGATATTAAAGTTGTAATTTTGATAACTATGGCCGGTTGAACATAAAGAAACGCAATTAAGAGCTGAGAGATAACAGATTCCTAGTTAGGATGTTATTAAGGACATAATTAGGTTCCAACAGCTCAATATATGGTCAAGTGCAGCTTGCTTAGCCAAATAATTCATTAACAGTATGCTGGATGAGGGCTGAGGCTGATATTGACCACCCAAGAATAAAGATAGCTGGGAGATTGCGAGAACAGCATTTAGCCATCGTCCTCATAAATCAAACAACCAAAATTAACTGAATTGATAGAATTTACGTCACACTTCACCTTAGCCACATAAGAGAGGAGGAGGTTACCAAATAGTGATATCACATTAGAAGAGAGGCTTTTAGAATTTAACCTTTATGATTTTGAAGTTAGGTTTATGAAATACTTTTGGATTTAAATTCCGACACTTACTTAAGTGAACTAGTTAACTAATCACCATATCAATTTAAGTTGATTAAAAAAACTTAGGTTTATGATTTTTTAAAACTATATAAAAATAGATTTTCATATAAAAATTGCCATTAAATATATGAAAGATATCAATACCATTATGATAACACGAGACTAAAGAATAATTTTTTTTAGAGGGAATATATAATGAATTATGAATTATTTATATTTATTTCTTTTATTTTTGGCATAATTTCTTCCCTTTTAATATTCTAAACATAAAATGTATTTTTATTTTATTGCACCTAAATAACTTGAACCAAATCAATCCAATCCAATCTTCATCACAATACATATTATTATTTGTTTGGGTCATTAGTAAAATAGAAGATGAATCGATCTAACCCATAAATGATATATTAATAAATAAATATTTTAAAGATTAATTTTAAGCTTAAGTTGGGTTTGGGTCTATGGTGGGCTGGTGGCGGTGGCAATTCCCATTACAGTGCGTTGCGTTTTGCTGCCAACCACACAGGACGAAAAGATCCTTCTCTCAATTTTCAATTTCTCTGTTCATTTTCTCCTCAAAATTTCTTCCCCCACACGCACATATCTGAATTTAAATATTTCGAATCAAGAACGTAAAAGCTTCCCCCTCCAATTTCAAACCCTAGAAAAAACGCACCTAACCTTGCGTTGTGATCAAGCACTTTTAGGGTTTCTATCTTTCTTCCTCGATTCCTCTCACAAACAAGAACAGCAAGATGGAGGATTGTTGTGCCGTTTGCGCCGAGCCCTTGGAATGGGTTGCCTATGGACCTTGTATGCACCGCGATGTCTGCTCCACGTGCGTCTCTCGCCTCCGATTCATATGCCACGATCGCCGTTGCTGCATCTGCAAGACCGAATGCGGCAACGTATTCGTCACCAAGGTACACATAAAATCAGTATTGCGACTCCTTCATAAATTGGATGAATCTTGAATTTTGCGTTGGTTCCCTTAGTATTGTATAATTTGTATTGCTTCTTTTTCGTTCGTCTCTATTGACTGAGTTTAGATCTTAATCGAACCGCATTGGCATGTTTTTGTTGCAATTCTAATGCTAGTCAGGATAACTCTAGAACTTCCCTGAGTTCCAAGCACATTGTCTACTATGATCACTGCCACTTCCGTTGTTGCTGTCATGACTTGTTTTCAGCTGATTTATTGTTAATGAGCATCTTATGAGGAATTCAAATATGGCATTATTCTTTTATTGATTTCTGTCCTTGAACTAGTGTAATGAAGTTTTAACTAATATAACTGTTCGGAAGAGATAACATGGAGACTGACGTTTGGTATTGGAAATTATTTACTTCAAACATGGGGCTTAATTTGTTAATTTCATATTCTTTTAAGTGACGATGCTGATTTTGCTGCATTCTTCCAGGCTCTAGGAGACTATACACGGATGATTAATGATTTTTCATCCTTGCCCTCCGAACCAAAAGAGGGCAAGGTTGGATCATATTGGTACCATGAGGATACAAATGCATATTTTGATGATATGGACCATTACAAGATGATCAAGGCTATGTGCAGGCTTTCATGCAGTGTATGTGACAAGATGGATGAGCAACCGCATGATGCCTCAAAGCGCCGGCAGAGGTTTAGGAATATAGAGCAGCTGAAGGGTCACTTATTCCACCGTCATAAGTTGCTTATGTGTAGCTTATGTTTGGAGGGAAGGAAGGTGAACTTTAAAATACTATTGGGTTCATATAAATGTTTGTAAATGTGAACATATGTAGTGTGATGGAAGAATTTGTAATCCAGTTTCATGTTGAAGTTTTTAACCTTCATGTCTCTGTCATAGGTATTTATATGCGAGCAAAAGCTTTATACCAGAGCACAATTGAATCAGCATATAAGCACAGGTGATTCAGAAGTGGATGGAAGTGAGAGTGAGAGAGGTGGTTTTATGGGGCATCCTATGTGTGAGTTCTGTAGAACCCCATTTTATGGGGACAATGAACTATATATGCATATGTCCACAGAACATTATACTTGTCATATATGCCAAAGGTATGAAACTAGGAACTATGCCAATCATATGGAGAATAGCCCTGCCTTTAAATTGGTTTGAACTTATTGAAATATAGTTTCATGCAATTTGTATGTTTCAATGCAGGCAGCATCCAGGACAGTATGAATACTATAAAAATTATGATGACCTTGAGGTAAGATATTTGCTATTTTTTTCTTTTACGTTCTTGTTAATTAAGATGACTTGACGATTTTTGTTTGTTGCTTCAATCTTAATAATTTATATGAGCAAATGTCTGCTGGTGCAGATCCATTTCCGTAATGAGCATTTCTTGTGTGAAGATGAAGCTTGCCTTGCTAAGAAGTTTATTGTGTTTCATTCTGAAGCAGAAATGAAGGTGATTCCTAATACAAATGGATCTTTTTTCTTTTCTTATTCTTATTTTTTTTAATCCTAAGGCTTTATTTGGTATGGTTTGCTCTTATATTTCTTTCTGATATTGTAAGTTGCCTTACTGTTGTGAGATTATTTCTCGCTCCTAAATATCTTTTTCTTTGATTTTGGCTTTAGAGGCATAATGCTATTGAACATGGAGGGCGTATGTCACGTTCAAAGCGTAACGCTGCTCTTCAGGCATGTACAGTGACAATGTTTGTTTTTTCCTTCTCATTGGCTATTTGGCATTGCTAGTTGTCAATGACAAATAGTTTATTTGTTTCTTTCTTGCTCTCTTAAGTTATCATTTGTTCTTCCCTTGCAGATACCAACCAGCTTTCGATATAGGCGTAATGATCAAGACCAACGCCGTGGAAGAGGCCGCTCCTTTCGCCGTGATTTTTCTGAAAATCAACTTTCTATGGCCATTGAAGCCAGCTTGCAAATGGCTAACGCAGCGGAAACATTGCATGATCCATCAACTTCAAGTAGTGGATATGCTGTGGTGGATGACAGTAATGCTGATGTTGATTCTATTGTTCAGCCTTTTGAATCCTTAGCTACTTCGGGTTCTGAAGCATCTGCACGATACCTCCAAGCCTTAGGACCTAACTCGAGGAATGCAGCACTAGCAGATTCATCCTTTCCGCCACTCCCACTAGCTTCCAGCAATGACCAGCAAAGGTCCAAACAAGAGTCAGAAGGTTCATCCAGTAACACCATGGCAGCACGCTTGCGTCGGCATGGGAACAGAAAGGTTTCTGTAATTAATTCTGGTAATGCTTGGCCTGCTCCAGGTCGTGGACAATCATCAGGTAATTCTACCCAAGCTAGACTGCAATCAAATGTTGCTCCTGGAGTGCCACGCATATCTTGTCAGATGAAGACAACAAATAACAGTGGGCCTTCACCCTCAACGTATGCTAGTTCTATTCAGCCTACATCTAGAACTGCCCATGCACAATCATCTGTTGGTTCTTCGAGGGACACACGTGATAATGGAAGAATGGTTCACTCTGCATCTGCTCCAAATCTCATTGAGAGCAACCCTATTGAAGCTTCAATTTCTGATTTTCCTCCTGTTTCTGCTGCACTAGTGAGCAAGTCATCTGCCAGCACTCAGACTTCGTCGAATGTGGAAAACGTTCAGTCTGCTAACAAGTCATTGGTTGAAAAGATTCGTGGAGCTCTTGATTTTGATGAAGATAGATTCACTTTGTTTAAAGACCTATCTGGTCAATATCGTCAAGGCACAATTGATACAGAGACGTATCTGGACTATGTGCAGCAGTTTGGTTTGTCTCATCTTGTACCTGAAATGGCTAATTTATTGCCAGATGCTCAGAAGAAGGAAGAGCTCATTGCGTCCTATAACCGCACTTTGCAAAGGAATGCTTTGCCAGAAAATGGATGGGTCCGGGGTAGTTCTGGCATCCACCCCAAAGATAGTAATGCTTCCAAAAAAGGTAAAGGTAAGTCTGTAGAGGTTAATGGTAGTAACTCTACAAATAGATTAGCAGATAGCTTCTTAAGCACAGTACATCAACTACAGTCAAGCTATAAATCTTCAGAAGAGAATTTAGAGGTGCTATCAAGGGGTGATTATCGCACCAGCAAGGGCAAGTCAAAAATCAATCAGCAGATAGATACCAATTCGGGTAATCAACCTTTGAGAATCAGTGGGCAGACAGAGGCATCGGGTGGAGGTTTATCAAATCAGAAAAAGGAGGATGCTGGTGTTGGCAGCAAACAACGGAAAAAAACTTCCAAATTTCTAAGAGTACGACTTGGAGATGGTTCTGCTTCAGCCCTTCTTGATTTTGATAACTCACAGACTGAGCCAGATCCTGGAACAACAGACACTTTGCCTGGTAACAAGAATGACAATGGAGGACCACCTGTGCTAGGTGTTTGGCGAAAGGGGGGAGGCCAGAGGCTCTTCAACTGAACATTCATCTGTTTCTCCAAAGCATTATAATGTGAAGTATCTCCCAAGCATGAAACTGAAATAAACGAAGACTCCAGTTTTAGCTTCAGGGGTGGTGATTTCAATGGGTCCAATTTGAGAGGGATTCCCAAGCATAGCACCCTGGGATATGAATTTTGTTTGTGTTGAAGCTTTAATACCATTGCCTT
This sequence comes from Stylosanthes scabra, assembly GCA_036250425.1. Classification (NCBI taxonomy): domain Eukaryota; kingdom Viridiplantae; phylum Streptophyta; class Magnoliopsida; order Fabales; family Fabaceae; genus Stylosanthes; species Stylosanthes scabra. The sequence continues at coordinate 32,379 of JASCZI010090766.1, forward strand.
AATGGGTAAGCCGTTTTTGTTTGGTTTGGCTGTTGGCGTTTAGGGTATACATTTTGATCAACTGTTGATATGGAAGAATGGTGACTGCCCTCTGTACTTAGGTATGCAAGTGGGGTGCTGTTCTCTTTTTTTTGTGTGTGTGTGTGTGGCAATTTGCATTTTGCAGTCTCCTCTTAAACTTCTGCAATCGAATTGTCATCTACAGTTATGTACACTTCGTAGAACTAGATTGATGCCTGGATTTATTGAGTAGTCAAGACCGGTGAATATATTATTGGAACAAAATTACGAGATGATGATACTTTTATGTTTTGATTTTTGTTTAAAGAAATTCTTATTTTCTCTATAGGGATAGTATTTTTCTTTCTCTACATCATTCATCTATTTTTATTATTAGTTTTAATATATTAGATCACTTATTTATATACCCTTTTACAATTCATAAAAAATGGAATTAGTTACGAGGATTTAATCATCTCAAATGAAGGTAATTTTCAAACTACAAAGTATTAAAACCCTAATTCAAATTTTACCTTTTGTATTCGCTTATGTTTTTAGCCGTGAGTTTTACTCTCGTAATTTTGAGTTAGGCCTCTTAATAAGTTGGATAAGAACTCTAATACAATTTGTAATTAACAATAATAAAAACGACTAAAATAACCAAAAAAAAAAAATAGTACCTACAGATATAAATAACAAAAGGGTATTTTAGTAAACCAATAATCATGTGCCACAAGTTTATCATTCATATATGAGGGGAAAATGGTCCAAATTTGTAAAACCCTGAATTGTTGAATTCAGTTCAGGCATTCTTAAACCCTTTCTAAGCCCCCTTACCTCCAATTAAGCTTGGTTCTAGAACTCATCAATGGTGGAAGAGGAGCATCAAAACTTGAGCAAATGGCGCTTGGAGCGTGGCCCTTACCTCGGAGACATTTCGGCTCTGTGTTTACTTCGCATCCCCAATCACTCTCTTCCTCTTCTTCTAGCTGGTTTAGGATCCGAGATTCTTCTCTACGACTTAGAACTCGCAAAGATTCTCAGATCCTTCTCTGTCTTCCAAGGCATCCGTGTCCATGGCATCACAACCTTTCAAGACACTCTTCACTCTGTAGTTGCCGTGTTTGGTGAAACGAGGCTTAAGCTTTTCAGCTTCTCATACGACGCCGTTTCTGGATCCCCTCAGCTGAATTTGATTCAGTTGTTGCCCAAGTTTCCTCACTGGGTTTTGGATGTTTGCTTCCTCAAGGTACTCTCCACCACACTTGTAGCATTTCGTTAATGCCTTTGTAGTTGTTTCTGTTATTCTTACTTGCCTCTTTGTAATTGGATAGTAGGGTTGTTTAGCTCATTCCGATGTGGAGAACCATTTTCTTGCTGTAGGGTGTAGCGACAATTCAGTTCACATTTGGGACATCTCCAACTCTTGTACGGTTCTCAAGGTTCAATCTCCAGGTTGGTTGGTCTACTACTCATGACTTGGCTTTGATTCCTTTCTTTATTGACTTGATTTTTTAGCTAATGAGATTATTTCTGTCCTTGGATCATAGTGCGGTGCCTTTTATACTCGATGCGACTATGGGGTAACAATGTTCAAGCTCTACGTGTTGCCTCTGGCACAATATTTAATGAGGTAAGGATCAAGGATTGATTCATGTTGTACATCATTATTGCTAATGCCCTGTTGAAAATTCCTTTCGGCATGTTGTTTAATGTTTTTGGATTTTTATTTTATTTTAACTACTCTAAAACGTTTGGTTTCGGCAGATAATTGTTTGGAAAGTGGCCCCTCAGTTTGATAAGTGTTCTTCAAGCATCAGAGAAGACAATGATCACCAGAGCATTTCACCATGCAATTGCTGCATGTTCAAAGATCAACTTTATGGGGCTATTCATGTATGTAAACTTATTGGACATGAAGGTTCAATCTTCCGAATAACATGGTCGTCTTGTGGCTCTAAACTGGTTTCTGTCTCCGATGACCGTAGGTGAGTTTGTTCCTTAAGTCCTATTGTGGAATGAATTTATGTTTGTTCCTTGAAAACGATGCACTTCATGATTAGTTTATCTGTTCTTTAACTTAGTGCACGTGTCTGGGCTGTTCCTATTGAAGTGGAAGATTCTACTCGGCATGATCCCACTGCCCTTGTCTTATTTGGGCATAATGCTCGAGTTTGGGACTGCTGTATTGCTGATCATGTAAGCGAATAAGTGCTGTTCTGTTTTCAATCTCTCTCAAGCTACATAGGTAAAGCAAATTAATGCAATCTTCCTCTTCTTTTATATGGGTTTGTGCAGTTGATTGTCACTGCCAGTGAGGATTGTACATGTCGTCTATGGGGAGTTGATGGTGAACAACTGCAAGTCATTAAGGAGCACATGTAAGTGTTATTGACTATTGGGTTTTCTGTGCCTCTAAACAAACAGCTATTGAAGATAATTGATTATCCTGACTCCTGAATTCTGTGAACTGAAGGAATTCCATAACACTTAGTGGTTATACCCTGCAATTTTAGCATGCAATCACTTCACAAAAAATCATAACATGAGTACTACTTAAGTTGCCTTTGGCTTTTATGACACCAGAGTTTTCCTTCCTTTCATTCTCGCCTGTCAAATTCTCATGTTCATATTATTTAAAGATGATTGGGAAATAATGAAGTGTGTGAATTCTTTGCTATGTACAGAGGGAGGGGTATATGGAGATGTATGTATGACCCAAGTTCAGCACTTCTCATAACTGCTGGGTTTGACTCAGCTATCAGAGTGCATCAGCCTCATGCTTCTGTGTCCAGGGGCTTGGCAGCAGCATCAGGTCCTCCTGACAGGGCAGAGACATTTTCCATTTGCATCCCTAATGTATTGGATTGTATTGGACTCATGGACAGGTAGGTTTTTAAGTGTGAGCTCACCTTGGATGCCCACTTCAGAATTGTCAACTCAATTTTGGGACACCTTTGTTACCAATTTTAATGTTGTTTAACTTTTCTTGTCTTGTTTGTTGCAGCAAGAGTGAATATGTACGTTGTTTACGTCTTGCCTCTCAGGACAGTCTTTATGTTGCCACAAATCATGGTTTTCTTTACCATGCCAAATTAAGTGGCGCAATAGGTGCTCAGTGGAAGCAACTTGTTCAGGTCAGCAATGGGGCTCAAATTATCTGTATGGATTTATTGTCTAATGGTGCTGACGATTGGGTTGCTATTGGAGATGGTAAAGGAAATATGACAGTTATCGGAGTTACTGATAATGGTTGTACTCCTACAGTGAGATTAAGCTTGACCTGGTCAGCTGAAATGGAGAGACAGCTCTTGGGTGCCTATTGGTGCAAATCTCTGGGATGCAGGTGATGACCCTTATCTTTAAACAATAGTTTGTAAATTACTGACAAGATTATGGGCCAAAAATGTGCAGAGATACATGAGGCAAATTAATGAAGTGTTAACCTTTACTTCTTTGGTCACTGCTTGAGATGTATCCTGGCCTTACAATTCATTAAGGATCACCTATATTAAGAAACTTAAACGAGGGAATATAAATTTACTTATTGATAATTTAACTAGCATGACTTCATTAATTTCTTTGGTTCTCACTTGACAGGCCATGGTATCATGTGTTGAGCTACATAGTTATCCCATGGTTTCATCTTACCATGCATATTGTGTAGTGCATTCAGATTGGAAATCCTGATACATGATAATATTCTTAGTTTACCCCTTCTGGTGTTGCATATGCTTGTGCATAAATAATTCTATTTTTGTATTACCATTCTATTCACTGTGTTTCAAATTTAAGTTAATATATAAAGATTATCTTTTCGCGTGATGCAAAATTTTGTAGGTATGTCTTCACAGCTGATCCTAGAGGAACATTGAAACTATGGAGGTTGCCTGATTCCCCGCAATCTAGCCTCACAGGCTCCATGAAGAGTAATAGTGCGTCACATATAGCAGATTTCGCATCAAATTTTGGAATGCGGATAATGTGTTTGGATGCTTGCGTGGAAGAAGAGGTATAGTTATCTTATCCCGTCTCCTGTCTTTCAAGGGTTACTTGGTGTAGTTTGAAGAGTTCAGCATTGTTTCTTTATGTTGTCTGGTAGAATATAAGCTAATTGGTAGAATCTGATTTCGTCTGCATTTATTTAAGCTTTTAAAAATTGCTTTTATGATATGGCTTTTATGTTGGACCCACTCTTATAAAATATGAGAAAAGCACTTATTACCAAAATTTTAAAATAGAAAATTTATCTGGAATCTGAATATCAAATTTTATGCAGATCCTAGTGTGTGGAGATGTTCGTGGTAATATGGTTGTGTTCCCTTTGCCAAAGAATCTGGTGCTTGGCACATCAATTGTACAAGGAGGGAAGATAACTCCAGTAAATCATTTCAAAGGGATTCATGGTATTTCAAGTGTGTCTAGTATTTCTGTGATTAAGCTTGGTTACAATCAGCTTGAAATAAGCTCAGTAAGTTTGACTATTCAGATTTCTATTGAATACTGAATAGTACTGTTTATATGCAAGCCAGCAAACACAAATCTGCAAATATTGACTAGCTATAATTTGAATACAATTTCTGATTTTTATTCATGTTCAGACCGGAGCAGACGGATGTATATGCTATCTGGAATATGATAGATATATGTGTACTTTGCAATTTATGGGGTTGAAACAAGTGAAAGAGTTGAGTTTGATTGAAAATGTTTCTGTGGATAATAACTCTTTTGGTACATTATCCGGCAGTTATGCAGCTGGTTTTGCATCAGTTGATTTCATAGTATGGAACTTAGTTAATGAGAGTAAGGTACTTTTACTATCTTTTTCTTCTAGTCTGCTCAGTTAATGTTTGCTTTTGTTTCTCTGTTTTGCATGACATTACTTCTTGCTCTAGCTGTTATAATCAACTGCATACATTATCTGCAGGTGGTGAAAATTCCATGCGGTGGATGGCGCCGTCCCCACTCCTACTATCTAGGTGATATACCAGAGAAGGAAAACTGCTTTGCCTTTGTTAAGGTTCTCATGTTGCTTTGAACTCTTAATTATTGTGAAACACTACTAAACAACTTACATATCGTTAAACTTTTTTGAGTCGTAAAGAACCTGAGATATGCCCATCAGATCTTTGAAATTTATTAATCAACAATGACAATTATTACAGGATGAAATGATACATATCCATAGACACTGGATTCATGATAAAGATGAGAAGATATACCCTCAGAGGTTGCATTTGCAATTTCATGGGAGAGAGATACATTCCTTGTGCTTTATCTCTGAAGATATACTCCCTGGAGATTCTTATAAGTATACCTTATTTTCTAAATTAAGTTGGATTGCAACTGGATGTGAAGATGGAACTGTGAGATTGACTTTGTAAGTATTGTCTGCTGTCTGATTGAGCTGGATTGAGTACCTTATTAAATACCTAATGTGTCTAGTTGATTTAGGTACTCTCCAGATATTGAAAATTGGTCCACATCAAAATTGCTTGGTGAACATGTTGGAGGGTCAGCTGTAAGATCAATTAGTTGTGTGTCAAAACTGCACACCTTTTCACCAAATACTACTGATGTACCTGGTGGAAATGGTGAACTGAATGTTGAGGGTGAAGATAATCCAAACTTACTGATATCTGTTGGTGCAAAGCGTGTGGTAACTTCCTGGCTACTGAAATATCAGAAGCAGAGTGATAAAAATGACCTTCTAATTGATCATCAGTATAATTCAAAAGGAGTTGATGATCAATTTTTGTCAAGTTTGCCCTCATCAATGACATTCCAGTGGCTTTCTACTGATATGCCAGCAAGATATTCAATTAACCAGAAATATCCAGAAAATGCTCTGGAGAATGTAGTAAGTTCTGCTGAACAAGTTTCTAATACAGAGGTTGATGGTAGACCTGGATCTCTGTTGAATGAAAGGGAAATGACGAACTCAATCAAAGATAAACATGAAGATGATTGGAGATATCTTGCTGTCACTGCTTTTCTTGTTAAATGTGTGGGTTCCAGGTAGAAGAAACACTAATTTCTTACTTGATTCTATTTTCGGCTAAACTCTGAACATAATTTCAAGGAAAAGAAAAATCTCAAACTTACTTTCCATGTTGTATATTTTTCAGGATATCTGTGTGTTTTGTTGTTGTTGCCTGTTCAGATGCTACACTTGTGTTACGGGCTTTAGTTTTGCCCTTCCGCTTATGGTATATACAGTTTGTCCTACCTAACTCCTATGATAATGCTGTTCCATGCTTTTTAATCATTTATTATGTCTTAACATGGCTCCATTCCCAATGGCAGGTTTGACGTTGCTTTATTGGTTCCTTTACGAGCCCCAGTTTTGTCATTGCAGCATATCGTTTTCCCCATATCTAGGCCTTTTAAAGGTGAGTATTTTCTTGATGTGGCGCAGGAAAATGTTCTATACCATCTGTCTCTTACAAATGACCTTGTTCATCTTTTTGTCGAATATCAAATTTCCTGGTTTAATTTTACTTGTATTGTGTATTTACTCGCTTCTGCAGAAAACACTCAATTTGGAAATGCTTATATTGCGATTAGTGGATCCACTGATGGGAGCATTGCTTTTTGGGACCTGACTGATACTGTTGAAGCTTTTATGCATAGGATTTCTGTTTGTAATCTAGAGAATTTCTTTGATTGTCAGAAACGCCCGCGATCAGGGAGAGGAAGTCAGGGTGGTAGATGGTGGAGATCGTTGAGCAGTGGCTTATCAAAGAAAAGGCAGCACAGTGATCATGTTACCTCAAAAGCCAAAGATGAAACCAAAAGCATTTGTGATGCTGTTAGTGGTGACTCCTCAATAGCAAAAGGATCTGGAGACAGCAAAATGGATTGTTCCCTAACCACACAAACAGCTTCCCCTAAGTCAGAGATGAAAACTGATAATTCCTTAGTGGAAATATGTGAAATACAGCCTCTACGCCTTTTGCAAAATATTCACCAATCTGGAGTCAATTGTCTCCATGTTTCAGAGATAAAAGGTGGCCAAAATAACAATAATTGCAATGTATATAGTATAGTTAGTGGTGGTGATGATCAAGCACTTCACCATCTTACCGTTGAACTATCACTTAAGTCAACAAAGTCAGATAATGGGATTATGACTCCTGAAATAAGACATTGCACCTCTGGACCTGAATATGAGGACATAAGTTTTCAAAGTTGGAGCAAGAATTATGGGATCAGGTTCTTAAATTATGAAAGAATTCCCTCGGCCCACAGCTCTTCAGTCAAAGGTAAGAGACCATTTATTTATTTATCTTAAAACAAAACTCCTCTTAAGTAAGGTTGCTTCACTAGGGAACAAGGGTGTATCCATCCCTGGATCCCAATTTAATTTAGATAGCATTCTTATTTTGACTGCCAAAATTTAAAGGTGAATCTATCCTTCAAAGCTAAATAATTAAGTATACTTTTTACTTTCTTTGAAGAAAAGTTGGCATGTTAGGTGATGTGTTAGACTAGTGCTTTCTTAGTTTTTTCCGGTAGAAAAATTTCATTTACTACCTCTGGCTCTTTCTCTCACTAAAAAATCTTAAATCTGTGATTCCCTTATGCTTACAAGAATTCTCTCTTGTTTGCGATGATTTTCCAAGAGATTAGCATTTGCTTTTAATTGACTAGAGAATAAAATATTTATGACCTCTGCAAAACCATACCCATTTAAAAGCTGATAAGTGATAACCATGAAATGCTAATGGAAATTCTGTTTTCAAGAAGTTTAATCATCTGTAACATTTGTTTTGTGTAGGTGTGTGGACGGATGGATCTTGGGTGTTTTCAACTGGACTTGATCAGCGAGTCAGATGCTGGCGACTTCGTGACAGTAAACTCGTCGAGCATGCACATCTAATAGTTAGTGTACCAGAGCCAGAAGCATTATCTGCTAGAGCTTGTGTCAGGTACGTTGTTAACATTTCAGAATATGAAAATATTGAGCGATACATCATATTATTCTTTCACTTGACTCTTGCTTGTGTCATATGTAGGAACCATTATCAGATTGCTGTTGCTGGCAGAGGGATGCAAATAGTTGACTTTTCAGTATCATAACATTATGGCTGGTGAAGAATGAAGTTTTACATTAGAATAGTTTGTGTAGGTTAAAATTTTGTGCACCTCGTTAATATTAAACCTACACCTACCAGATATGACTACTATGTGCCAATGGTCCTTAGTTGCTCCATGTACCCAAAAAAATAATATTGGTGATAGGAGTAGCTGTTCATTTTGTTGGATTGCTTATGCAATGTTTGCATATTGAGTGACAGTTAAAATCCAAGGTTTTTTTGTTGTAATTTTGGAGTGGGTGGGTCAGGTGAGCATAGAAATTTTGCAAATGTGTATTATTTATTTATTTAGATGAAAATTTCATGTTATATATATTGTCACTATGATAATCATGATCATGATGATCATCATCTTAATTCATTATTATTAAATTTAATCTTTTAATGAACTCCCGGCCTAAATAAAACAAAAATATAGTGGCAATGCTTTTCAATGAGTTGATTACTAATTATAAAAATATTTACGCGTACTGAGTTTGACTCAGGTCATAATTCATAAGTATTTTTCTTCCCCACCAAACAATATGATAAATAAAGATTTTTCATCAATTATTATCTAACAAATACTGAATATGATTTTGTATTGGGCTGTGGAAAGAGATCGCCTTTAAGAAATTCATCAAGGTCCTCTCACGTTTTAGGATTCACCATGCCTCATGGTTCTTTGCTTCCAAGACAGGTGAACTTAATTATTGACTTATGTGAAAGACTCAATGTATAGTTGAGCTTATTTTAATATGTATTTATTTAATTATGCAAAGAACCTGTGTGCTTCAAAATTCTGAAACTTAGCGGTTATTTGTACATTTTTTTAAAAAAATATCAGATACATTTATAGATCTTGGTAGAATTTTGTCGGCGAATTATAATTGAGTTGAGTTAGTGTTGTAAATATTTCGTGGTGATCACGATGATATTTCATATTTGTGAGATAGCCCCACCGCCACCTTTGTAGTGGGCTAGCTATTCCATTGAGTATTCAATAAATGCTTCATGTTCTTAAGTCATATAAAATTATAAACTATAGGTACACACTCACTCCTTTGTCTTTAAAAACAAGCAAGAAAGAACTGGCAAGTGGGTCATAGCAAGTGGTGCTAACTTTGTATTGTAGCCAATTATATATCAAATTTGTACAAAATGAATGCACGTTTTCACATTTATGATGCTTCGATGCAACATGGTTTCAGATCTATTCTTTCTGAAATTGCGCTTATGCATGGGAAAGTTGTCACTGCCTCCCCCATACTCATCTTCACAGTTCACAGTTATGTGGGAATAATAATGGAATGCTTAAATGCTGAGAATTTAGATTTTTATTAGATCTCAAACGCGGATATGCATTGTAAAGTTCACTCCTTCGTGAGCTGTTCTTAGCTACTTTTCTAGGCTAGATTCACACTTGTGTTAATTTTAATTCGATTCCAATCCAAGTTATATATATATTTCTATTAATAACACAAAGTTTATTAAAGAGAGAAGCACGATAAGGAAACACGCTATAGGGAAATTTTGGAATGAGCACATAAGATATGCTCTCGTTCTATTCGCATTCATTTTATTCTGTTTTAGAATTTTGGATAAGAGAGAGGGGCACATGTCCCCTGAATTTAAAGGGAGGAATATATATATGAAAAAAGTTGGCAATCAAAATAGAACCAGTATATTTTGATAGAGTAATGCTACGGAATCAATGTTAGGAATTAATAGGGAGCCAATGAGTGTAATTAGAAAAATAGTGGATGGTAAAAGAAAATAGAGTAAAAAATGAAAAATGATATAAACTTTTTATTATCTCTTTAATATTGGCTATTAAGACTTTCTCATTTTAATATTGGACTCTTGTCAGATTTTACAACTATATAGTTGACTAATGTAATTGTGTCGTTAACTTGATTATTAGTAAACCATTTTTTTTCTTCCATTTTTACTCTATTAATACTAACAGAATGTTATCTTTTTAGTTGACCAAGGTCTTCATTATTATAATAAGAATGCATTGTTAACTGCTAATAACTAGAGTTTAGAGAACAAATTATTATGATTTATTTGGAAATTATATAGAGAATTAGAGAAATAATAAGATCATTCAAGTCATGTATATGTTGGAGATGCATCATAGTCTCATGCATGGCTGATCCTGATTGAATAATCCTAAATAATACAGAAATCACAATCAATCACCTACCGCGTTATAATAAAACAAAAGAAAATAAAAATCACCAACCACGCAAATAAATTGAGTTTATAACATGTGTCTCAAAACGAATAAATTTAGTTAACATATGTTTTAGAATATATTAATTTTTTCAATTAAACTTTTTTATAAAAATATATACAAAATTTAATTTCCTATATTTTTTATGCACTTATTAAAATGACAAAATACAAAATTTCTACTAAGATTACCTGCTAATATAATCTTCTGCCCAACCTTTTGGGGCATTTGGCTGAGAACATTATTGATTTCTTTGTTTTTGCTTTTCTTTTTTTAAATTTAGTTAATATTACTTAATGATTTTTCTGGTTTAACTAACATGTGTTCTTACATAATAAAGTTATTATTAGTAAAAAAAATTATTTTTATTTTAATAAATACACAACAAATATATTGAAAAACTTAAGTTTTACTTATTTTTCAATACAAGTTTTCTTTATTTGTAACTTTATCATGTGATGTGACCTAATGACGATATATTCTAATTTTTTTAATGTAAATTTTTTTATTTAAAAATAAAATTATATATATATAATGAATTTTAGAAAATTAAAAGAGTAATATTTATTAGCAAAACTCTGTTTTTAAAATATTTTATTGGTTCTTTCTTATTAGTCTTAATTAATCAAGACATATAATTAATGGGAATTAGGAAGCTTAATTATGAGTTATCACTTGACTGGTTTGACCTTATATATATGCCTGGGTAATGGGTTGGTTGAGTTTCTGATATGCCTAAATTAAAAGCAATTACTTCTTCAATCATCACACTACTCTATTTGTGGTTGGTCACCAACCCCTCTCCACTCACCACCTTTCAAATGACAATCATGCTAAAAGTATAATCATGTTTCCACCATAGCAGGATTTTTTTTTCCCAACAACCCCCAAGTTAATAACATGTTAAATTTTAGTACCAACTAGCAAATTCAGCTTTTAGCCATCATCAATTACAATTCATAGCTTAAGGTCTATTGACCAAATTTTACCAGCATATATGCATGCATATACATCTAGTCAACATATCCTGCATAATTCACTTCATTCCTATATATAATGCTAGTCAATAAAGCTTTATGCAACACAGCCTCATTAATCAACACTTCACAATAATGAGTCGATAAATTAGTGAAGTGCGTGGCTGCTATATTTATTTACTTTCCTTTATTAGTGAAGTGTCAACTAACCCCTCCCCTCTCTTTTTCTTTTTTTTTTTTAACTTTTAAGAAAAATCTGTATATGACATCATCCATGCTCAATTTGTTGACTAAATAATATTAGTGGTTTCTTAAGGATTTAGAATTTGATGATAATATTCCATATACCGCATCTTACCAACAAAATTGCATTGCGTTTAGTATACATAGCTTGATCATTTTAAGAATATGGAAAAGGATACCACAAACTTGATTATTCCATTTAGAATAATTCTATTTAATTTAGTCCTACTAAGAAAATCATCCGAGTTATTTGGACTGTTGTGATTTCTATTTTCCAAATTATGCACCATTTTCCGGAAGAATGACAAAGCAAGAAGGAAAAAACACCTATTCACCACAAGAAGCTAAGATAATAACTCAGTTAGGTCAAGAGTCAATATCGATGTCGCGTTGCGTTAATAATACCACCAAACAATTTTACATTTTTACACATATTTACATAGACTTATTTTAATATTCGAAAATGGTATATAAGATAGTGCAATTATTGAAAAAGAAAAAAGAAAAGGTTGAAAAGAGAATCAATCAATCTGGACATGACAAAAGATGAAGGAGCCAGGGATCCGATCTAACCGTTTTGTACCACCGACACTTGCTATTTCTGTTGGCTAGCCAGAAAAATACTTGACAAATTCATGTACTACTCACTTCTATGAAATACAAAACAGATCTTATTATTAAATTATTCATTTATTCTTATTATTATTATCATCACCAAATTAAGGGGGATTAATTCCTTAATTTAATTGTTTCTTAATTAAAAATGAAGATAAAGGTAACACAACACACATACAGCTGGTGAGAAGCTGACAAGTGCGTGAGGACGCGCCTTAGGGTTGGTGAGTAACCGGCGGTACCCGGTAACTCTCAATCCTTTGAAATTTCACGCGTGCCTCACCAACCCAGACGAATCCCATCCCTTCATTATGCCGTCAAATCTAACGGCTGCACCGCGGGTTCCGGTGGCCGGTCACGTTGGTGAATGAGGAGTATAAATAGAGGGTTGTGGGGGGAAGTAAAACCTTGTCCTTAATCAGCACCAGTCTCTTCTCTTCAAGCGAGTGTTCTCTCTCTCAACTTTCTGAATTCAATTTTTCATCACTCGCTTCGAATCTTAAGGTTCACCTCCTCTTTCATCACCCTTCTCTTTCGCTTCTTTGCTGCTTAGCATTCTATAACTGCCAAAACGGTTCTTGTCTCTTTTACTGAATGGACTGCAACGGTTACAGATCTGAATTTTATCCATGCTTTTTTATACGTTTTTTTATTTTTCTGTGCTTTTGACTGCTGTCGTTTTGCGACTCTGCGATGTCGTTTTGGAAGTTGAACTACACATGCTTGTTTCGGTTTGTGCTCGTAATTTGCGTTGCTTTTTAATGAAGCTTGATCTTCTGCGCGGATAGATAGATCTGATGCTTGAATCTTCTAGTTGTTTATATCTGCTTCGGTGCTTCCTGATCTGATGAATTTCATTTGCATTTCTTGCTCAGCGATTTCAATTTTCGGTTTTACTACAAATATACCGTGAACTTGTTTCTTTCAAGTATAAGATTCTATCCAACTTTTGTCACTGCTAGTTTCACGGGAATCTTGATAATTTGATACGATATTCTTTGTTATCGTCTTGGCCAGTTTCTTATTAAATTTATTTTTAGGATTATTTGAATTTCTTACTCTTACTTTCTAATATAAAATTTCAGATCTTATTAACTTTCATGGATGAGCAGTTTGGCACTAATTGATCTTGTTTTTCCCAATATTAATCTGTTATGCATTTGAATTTTCAAGTTTTTGTGCTCTTTAGTTCTAACTTTCTGTTTACTGTTTTGTACAGCTTGAGAAATGGCCACCGAGACCTTCCTTTTCACTTCCGAATCTGTCAACGAGGGTCACCCTGACAAGCTCTGCGACCAGGTCTCCGATGCAGTTCTCGATGCCTGCCTCGAGCAGGACCCCGACAGCAAGGTTGCCTGCGAGACCTGCACCAAGACCAACATGGTCATGGTCTTTGGAGAGATAACAACCAAGGCCAATGTAGACTATGAGAAGATTGTCCGTGACACTTGCCGCAACATTGGATTTGTCTCTGATGATGTTGGTCTTGATGCTGACAAATGCAAGGTCTTGGTTAACATTGAGCAGCAGAGCCCCGATATCGCACAGGGTGTTCATGGCCACTTTACCAAGCGCCCAGAGGAGGTTGGTGCTGGTGACCAGGGTCACATGTTTGGTTATGCCACTGATGAAACCCCTGAACTCATGCCACTCAGCCATGTCCTTGCAACAAAACTCGGAGCCCAGCTCACCGAGGTTAGGAAGAATGGTACCTGTGCTTGGCTGAGACCAGATGGTAAGACTCAAGTAACTGTTGAGTACTACAATGACAATGGTGCCATGGTCCCTGTTCGCGTCCACACTGTCCTCATTTCCACCCAGCATGATGAGACTGTTACCAATGACCAAATTGCTGCTGATCTTAAGGAGCATGTTATCAAGCCTGTCGTTCCTGAGAAGTACCTTGATGAAAGGACCATCTTCCACCTTAACCCCTCTGGCCGCTTTGTCATTGGTGGTCCTCACGGTGATGCCGGTCTTACCGGAAGAAAGATCATCATTGATACTTATGGTGGTTGGGGTGCACACGGTGGTGGTGCTTTCTCCGGAAAGGACCCTACCAAGGTCGACAGAAGTGGTGCCTATATCGTAAGGCAGGCAGCAAAGAGTATTGTTGCTAACGGTCTTGCCCGCAGGTGCCTTGTTCAAGTTTCCTACGCCATTGGTGTCCCTGAGCCATTGTCTGTCTTTGTTGACTCTTATGGAACTGGTAAGATCCCTGACAAGGAGATCCTTCAAATTGTGAAGGAGAACTTCGACTTCAGGCCTGGAATGATCACCATTAATTTGGACCTCAAGAGGGGTGGCAACAGGTTCTTGAAGACAGCTGCTTATGGACACTTCGGAAGGGATGACGCAGATTTCACCTGGGAAATTGTGAAGCCACTCAAGTGGGACAAGCCTCAAGCATAAGTGGGTTTCGAATGAATGTGTAACCTTCCCTTCTTCAAATGGCTGCTATATCTTAGTAGGTGTGGAATGAATAATTCGCCTGTTTAGTTACCGCTGCTTCATCTTTAGGTTTATATTGTCAATCTTATATCATACCTAAACATTTTTATTTTGTTTGTTATTTTTTTTCTCACTTACAATTTAATTCTTCTTTATCCAATTATGTTACCGCAATGAAACATTTGTCAGAATTTTGCCCAATTTGTTTCAATGTGAAATGATGAAAAAGCTGCGTGTGAAATTGATTTCCAAAGAGCATCAACTATTATTAAGTACCTATCAATTTACCTCTTTACTAGTTCATAGAATGCTCGCTCTTTTATTTTTCTTATTTATTTTGTATTTCTTTTTCAGTATCCTGATTTAGATATTCAGATTTCAGAGTTCTCATCATGAGAATCTTACAACAATTCACGAGAATTAGCTTTATCATAGCTGGAAACATTCCAAATCTGACAATTACTACTGTATCAAATGTTCTCTGATTTTCCCCCTTCTAATTCGTTGCTCCAACAGTTGCATTTTCCTTCATGATAATTTCAATAACAAAACAGATGAGAAAAGGTTGATGTATATAATCACACACACACACATTATGAGTTTATGACTGACATGATCTTATGGAAAAAAGGTTTATCACACACTCAGTTGCAGTGAATCCAATACGCTATTTATTACAACCATTTATAATTGAAGGTGAAACAATAGGTATACTCATGATTTGGTCATTTTTTTTTCATACGTGTGTATGTGCGTATCTCTTTATGTTTGATAAATACTTAAAGATATTTTTTAAAACAATAATGTTAGTAGCCCAATAAAAATTTAGTGAATATTCTATTTTTTTTAGGTTTTAAATATTATGTTTCTAAAAAAATATAAAATTGGCTGATGATTATTCTAGGTTTCAGATGTTCTATATTTTTTTTATTGTGAGTATTCTATAAACAGTAGTTATAGATGTTCTATTTTTTATTGGCTGATTTATTGGTTATAAAATTATAAATTACCTATACTTTTCCTTTTTAAAATTAGTTTGTATTTATTAAAATTTAAGTTTTAAAAGTAATTTTACCAAATATTAGTATTACAGCTTATACAATTATACTTGTTGGAAAGAGTATACTACTAATATTATTTCCCAAATTTTTAAAATCTGAAAAAATATTTCAATTTTATTAACAGTTTTGAGAAAATATAGGGAATAATTATAACGGAGCTAATTAGGGAACTCACATCTTATGATGTTGAGTTAGGTATTTAGGTTTTTATGAGCTTTCGCATAATAAGTCTTTATTTGCTCTCTATAAACTACATTATGTGAGTTTCCTAAAGTCACTCATTTTGAGAAAATATTTTTTAATAATTTCAGAAAAGTATATGTAACCAATAATTTTTTAATCAACAAATTAGTCAATAAAAAATAGAACATCCAAAATTATTGTTTATAGAACATCCACAATGGAAGGTATAGAACATCCGAAACCTAAAGCAACCTCAGTCAACTTTATATTTTTTCAATAATTCTAGACGTAAATCTATTTTTTTCAACCAAGTCCAACCAAGTTGTTCATGCGCGCACTGTACGAACAGAAATTTATATGTACAACGAACATATTTTTATAGTTGACATGAACAGTTTTTAGAACCTGTTCGTTTGCTTTTAAATTTTCTGTTCGTTCTAGTGGTAATATTCTGTTCGTGCGCGTGGAGTGAGAGTGAGTAAAATTCACTTGGTTTGACTTGGTTAGAGAAAAGAGGTGTATATCTAGCATGGTTGATATTTTTTTTAGAAACAGAACATCCGAGACTTAAAAATAGAACATCCGAAATATTAAAAAAAAAAGTAGAACATCTAATTTAAGTTATTGGTTGATGCTGGCTGAGTTTTTATTGGTTATTGTTATTTAAAACCATGACAAAAATGTACTTTAGTCATATTTTTAAATAATTAGAATGGTTAATAAAGAGAGTATTTTTATTAGTGATTTAAAACTTCATGGACAATATTAGTGGTTTACTATATTGATTTTTTTTTTATTTACTAGACATTGCTACAGTTAAAATTTTCTCTTAGAAATACACATTAAAATTGTATTGAATTATATAAATTTAATTAGTCCGCCTGGATAAACAAATAAAATTAGTTAAAAAGAAGTTACACATTAACAAAAATACTTAGTGCACACTCAATTCATTCTTATAAATATATAAATATATGTGTAATTTAATATATTTTTAATGTGTATTTCATATTTTAATATATTTTTCAATTTATAACTGAGTTGTATACACTTAGCAATTTAGTATGATAGTTCAAAAATTATATATATAAGCATAAAAAGTTAACTACAAAATTAGAAGGCACGCATTTATGTATAAATATATGTTATTTTATATATTTTTAATATGTACTTTATATTTGAATATGTATTCTATATAAATCATCTTAAATAAATTGGTTTGGAAACAAAATGTTCAAATTGTCTTAGACTGGTGTAATATGGTAAAAAAAAATTTCAATCCATTTAAATAGATAAGTTACCCTTTATTTTTCGTGTACATGTATCATAACCGTAAAGTTTACCCCATTTTATCATTTATGATAACATTTAATTATGTTTCATTGGACAATTATTTACTTAGTTTCAAGCTAAGTTCATCATTAATATTATATTGTTATTCACAAATCGCAGTAGACTACTTAATAATTCTGAATTTCCTTTGAAATATTCATATAAAATAATTATAAATTTTGATCCAAATAATTTTTTTTTATTATACAATCAACAATAATATCAACAAAGCCTTGTTCAAATAAATGAGTCGGTTACATGAATTAAATGATGGCTACATGTATCGTGTATTCGTGTCTATAGAGAGACCATTTATATGTAAATCTTGTTTGATTATACAATCAATATATTAAAATAAGAATAAATCTATGTGTATCATTGGACACACCTATACATATCATTTAACAACACAGAAAAATGTAAACATTAGCACAGAAATTTACAATTTTTTGGTACTAATGTTTATATTTTTTTGTGTTACTAAATAGTATATACATATATACAATAGTACATCTAGTATTACCCGTAAAATAAAATAAAAAATAACAATACATGCATTGATTAAAAAAGTCGCCACTTAAAATTTCTCCGAAATTTATTTAAGACCCGATCAACCTTTGTTCACAGATCTCATAAGTTTAACTATGTCCATAGAGACAGGGTTGAACGAGTCATCTAAACCAATTATGGGCTCCTCAAAAGGGGACTTATGTTCAAATACAGTTTTAAGAATAAATGAAGATCCACATACATCGTACAAGGATTCACATCAATAATAATATATAAATAGCATTGTTTGTTTTTTTAGATAATACAAATAGCCATTCCTACAGGAAATCTGAGTCATACAGTCTATTACATTACCTATTCAAATTTTATTCAAGTTAATGAAACCTCTCAGCTCAGCTTGTTCCGTACTCCAACGATTCCCACCTGAATGGGCGGAAAACGTACAGAACTTCCGGCGAGCTCTTGAACAGAAGCGCGACGCAGACACAGACTGCTGCTATGGCCACCATCGACAGCATAGCAGGTCTGTATACCAGAGACTTGCCTACTACAGCTCTACAAGACAACTTATTATCACATAGTTTGCACTGCTTTTGGGCACTTCTTCCTTCAGCCTTTCCAACAATGTCGAAGCTAGTTAACTCATTTTGCTTCTGGTTTGTATTGAACCCAGTCAGATTGCTGGGAATGTCAACAACAACATGAGCCCCTCCTTGCCTCTTGTTAATTTTCTTCTGCACCAGGTGAATGTAAGCATAATGGCCTCGTAAACGTGCATAATCCTCAGGAGTGGAGCCAGTGCTATCGCGAGCGCTCTTCCATGCTTCAATTCCCACCTGGAAAAATAAAAATTCCAATTTATCATCAAAAGTTGAACAGCAGCAACATAAGTACATTATTCCATTTTTCCTGGTTAACAGATTGATGCGGAATAGGTAAACTTCAAATGCCCAAGACAAGATATTATCCGGGGTACTTAGTAGATCAAACAATAGAAGCTATGCAGAATTGTTTGTTTTTTGGTAATGCAAATAGACTACACGAAATCCATTTTGCAAATAATTTAACTTGTGCAGTAGGAGTGACAAAAATTATATAAGAAAATGGCAAATAGCTAAAAATGCAGGATTTGGAATATCACAGCCCATGATATGTATGCACAGAAGAGAAACAGAGTGATGATAGAACCTACAAGAAAATCTAACACATGAAGTTACTTGATTTCCAATTTTTAAGATGGCAGAAGTTTTACCATGCAAGGATCGTCAGTTAAAGCATCCAGCACTTCCTCTGAACCATCTTTCCCAGCTGCTATATGGAGTGGTGTCAAACCAGCAGGACCAGCAGCATCAGGTCTAAACAAGAAACTCTGGTTCTCTCCACCAACCAGAGACATGTCTTCATATCCTAGTTTGTCAGAAATATTCTCGGGAACATATCTCAAAAGTAGCTCCACCAATTGCCTGCTATTTCTCCTGACAGCTTTATGAAGGAGACCCATCTCTGAAAGTGCAAGATGGATTGATCGGTGATCTCCTGTGCACACAATTCCACTAAGCAGTAGGTTCAGTAGTTTTTTCACTACAGCACACCAATCACGGTCCACAGAGAACTCAACGAGCCACTTGAATCGTTTTAATGGGAAGAGTTCTACACTGGAGTTCAAGTGAACCATCCTTGATCTCAATTGGCTTCTGTGAAGAAGCCAACCCATTTCATGAATGAAATCCATGGCTTGGTTTT